>KK121417.1:216369-291103 GCA_000611955.2 Stegodyphus mimosarum
ATATGCTAATTTTTCGACTTCGTCCTTAATTTTTGCATACCAGTGTATATATAATTCCTGGATACATATAATTGGAAAGCGATTTGACTGTTGACTGCGTTTATTTAAAAATTATTTTTTAAGTAATAATACGTATAAGTACATTTCACAATAAAAACGAAATAAGTACGTTTCTCATTAAAAACGAAAAAGAAAAAAAAATGCAAAATAACATTTATTCTCTTAATTTTAATAGAAGTTTTTATTTTTTTATCTTATTGTCCTTGCCGATCACTAGCGATCACACCACTGCTGACCGCTCTGCCGCAAGTTACCGCAGTCGTTTTCAGTTCTCCAACAGTGTTTTCCATTTTGCCATGTTTTTGGCCCAAATCTTCGTTTGTGTGAACGGGGTGGGGTGGGGGTTGGGTCTCAATTCCTTGTACCAAGTCAGGTCATTGTTTCATGCTTGTTATATGGCTGACAAAATAAACATTCATCTCCCATATTTTTCTGATGATCTCTAAACTATCACACCCATTTTCTCACTTTTTTACCATTCATTGCATTGCTCAGTAAATTGACATAGCTGGGGATGAACTTTCGCAGCTTCCATACTTCTTGTTATCAATAATCGAATTACTGACATAATTTCATGGTCTTTGGGCACTAGACATTTTTAAATTTAATCTCATATAACGAAGCGTGCAGTATGTCGCCTTGAACGCAAATGGCTTCAGATTCTGCGTAAGGATTGCCGAGATCCAGCGCAAGTTATTATTCTCACTCTTACACGAAATTTCAAGTATTTACAAATGGACCTTAACCTGGTATATTCATAACCTGAGTACCAATAGGAAAATAAAATATCTTTGATATTTGATTTGTTGTTAGGTTACTTTTATAAGGTATTTTCTTCCTCCTTTCAGCTTGCTTTCGTGGTGCAACATATTCGAGAACCCCTGGCATATTTATAATCTGATTCATTAAACCTGTATATTCATAACCTAAGAACCAATAGGAAAATAAAATATCTTTGATATTTGATTAGTTATTTGGTTACTTTTATAAGGTATTTTCTCCCTCCTTCGAGTATGACTTCGTGAGGTAAGGTATTCGAGAGGTACAGGTTCGAGTTCAGGCGAAAGCAATGCTAGTTTTTCATGTCTCCTGTTTTAGAATAATCTAATGATTATACAAATGGCGCCCGAACTATCTAAAACGTGGTGGACGATAATTTGCCACCACCAGGATTTGGCGACTGGTCCCCCCTAATCCCCAGTGGCTATTAAAAAGAGGAAGCATGTAAGTATTTTCATCCTCCTTTCCTTATTCTTTCGTGGCGTAATTGTAAGCACAGACGGGGCGCATTCGAGAGGTCCAGGTCCTAGTCCCGGTGAGGGCAATGCTTAGCTTTCATAGCTCCTGCTTCAGAATAACTTAACGTCTATACAACTTTATTAAATCTAAATACACAAAGACTCTCTATTTAAGGAAAGGATGCCTTCATGAAAAGTCGTTTGAATGTATCTGATACGTATTTCCATTACAAAGTAAGATAAATCAGGAAACTTCTAAGAGCCTAATGCTTTTGTTAGAATTTGAAGTTGGGTCGATATATCAATTCTTTTGTCGACTCAACAAATGCAGAACCTCTCGGTTTTTATTTCAATTTATTTCCTAAATACATATTTTAAATTCAGGATATAAGAAACTTACTCCTAATTTTATGCTTATAAAGTTATTAAATTTACAAATTTATAATATGAATATTCAAAGAGGCATTTGAAATTACGCACTCAGAGACAAAAATATAATAATTATTAAATTATTATGAAGTATGTGGTATACAAATTACTTATTTTTGAATAAATACAGTAGAATACATTGCTTATTATTATTTAGTGTATAGCGTATTTTATGTTTTATCAACATATGTCCATACTAGTTTTCATCAATATTTGTCGTTCAGTTCCTGAGATATTTGACCCAACGTGAAAATTCTCTTAACGTTGAACAACAGTGTATTTTAGGTGAATGCACTCGTTGATCGGTTTAAAGTATAATGCTCTACAGGAAAGTACCTTGTTTAGAAGCATAATACTTTGTAGGATTCATTATTTTAATTAACCAAATTATTTTTAGTTTGAACTTTCCTATCGAATTCTCAAAGTTTCAGTTGCTGCCCGAATTTAGCGCGAGTGAGATATTTATGCAAATCGCATATATCTGTTAGCAGTTTAAAAGGCAGGAGTTAACGAGGGGAAAGACAGAGCCTTGGATTTATCGCCGTAAGGCTGTGCGCGAAAAGATTTCCTCTGTCTGCTGAAAGTTCGCCTTCATAGGCAATTTGCAATTACCAGTGTTTGCTAGTGAAAATTCGCATTATTGCATTTCACTAAGAGTTAAGCTTCCCTCGCCGTCCTATTTAGAATTAAGTTAGGTATTGAATTTGTTAACACACTTTAGTTTAATATTATTTTAGTTCAGCCCAAGTAGTGGCTTACTCTCGATTTGAAGAGTTGTAAATATTTGAATTAAAGGGTCACTTTTAAACCCTCCTTCTGACTTTGTAGTTCTTCAACACTAAAGGACATAGCCTAGATCTGCTCACTGTCCTCCACATAAGGTTTCACAGTTTATGCTCACGAAAAGAGTCAAGAGATTGAAGGAGAAACCTTACACTGGCGCCCGAACAACTAAAAGGATGGAAGGAAGTTGGAATATGCCTACTACATCCCAAAATCCAGCTGCAATGCCTGATGGATTTGGATTCATAGTGGAAACCATCAGAGCAGCCATGAAGCCGGCAGTAGTTTTTGATGCCAGAGGACCTGTGAACACATTCCTGGAAAAGTTAGAAGCGCATTTTTTGCTGTATCCAGTTCCGGAACATCAGAAGGTCATATTAGCGACAGGAGCATTGAGGGGCCAAGCAGCGACCTGGTATAAGTGCATCGGAAAATGTCTGCTGGGAGAACCAGGAACGCCGACTTACACGTACGAGAATTTTAAACTAGCAATTTTGAGAGCGTTTCCTGTGGTTAAAGACCGTGCGAAACTCGAAGCTGAGTTGTTTAGCAAGTACCAACAGCGGGTGGATGAACTATCGGAATTTATTTTGAGAAAAATACAAGTCTTTAAATTATTGTATGGCACGAGGCCGGACCCGGAGATTATCCAGATAATCCTGCCCAGATTGTTACCATCGATACAAGATTTCATGGAGCTAAGAAATCCCGTAACGCTGGACAAGCTGTTTGAACTCGCCGTACAATTCGAGAGCCGGCGAGCGGCCGAAAATCAACGGAGACAATCGTATGAACAGCGGCTGCAGGGGAACCAGAATGCCGAAGGAAGAAACAGACGATGGCCGAGAACTACTGGTACCAGTCAAAATGCGAGCGGTCAACCGCGCCAAGTACAGCGCCAACAAAATAATTCCAACTACGGAAGAAAATCATTCTCCCCAGGCAGAAGCCAGCAACAGAAGAAAACACCCGCAAAGCATTTAAACTACTAAGGAATATTGCGGGGAAGGGGGTGCAATGTTCCGAGGAGAAGAAAAATCCCTCTGAAGTACAGCTAAATACGGTCATGGTGAGAAACATTGAATTACCGAGACTGCAGTTACTAATTAACAACGTACCCGCTACAGCTCTGTTGGATACCGGCGCTCAAGGAAGCTGTTTGGCAGAAGAATTTTTTAAGAAGCACTTTCGTAGATATCGTCTGCATAGCGTGGAAGGAATGAAGGTGGTAGCAGCCCAAGGAAAAACGTGTCAATGCATGGGAAAAATCGAGCTGTACATCAAAATCGGCGAAGAACAAAAAAAAATTATGTTTCTTGTAGTGAAGAACCTCCAAGCATCGGTTATTTTAGGAACAGATTTCTTTGCAGCTGTGGATGCGAAAATCGATTTTGAAAACTCCACCTTGCAAGTAACCATGGACCCAGTTAAAAAGAAATCAACACCTCCCCCTGAAGTGGATTTAAGCCATCTAACGCCCGAAGAACAGGACAAGTTTCGGGAGTTGGTAAGTAATTTCGCTGATTTATTTGATGATATTCCAGGATTCACCCAGATCGTAGCACACGAAATTAAATTAACTACGGATGAACCTATACGTCAGCGTCCTTACAAGTACGACAAAGTTAAGGAGGAAATAATAAAATACCATATTGATGAAATGTTAAGAAACAAAATAATAACTCCTATTTCTAGTGCATATGCGAGTCCGGTTGTTTTATGTAAGAAAAATAATGATTTGCCGTTAACTGATCCATTAAGGTACAGGTTCGCTATTGACTACAGAAAGCTTAATAGTATAACAAAATTTCCAACTTACCCACTTCCGGTAATTGATGAAATTCTAAGAAGTATTAAATCGACAAAATACATAACCACCCTAGATTTGACATCCGGATATTTTCAGATAAGCATAAAGCCGGAAGATGTTCACAAAACAGCATTCATAACAAAATACGGTACATATGGCTTTTTGCGTATGCCTTTTGGATTGTCGGGAGCCCCGGCCACGTTTCAGAGGTGCATGGACAAAATTTTAAGGCCGGTAATAGGAAAAAGTACATTTATTTATCTTGACGATATAATTGTTACTTCAGAATCGCTGGAAGAACATATTAAAGACCTTCGAGAAGTCTTTACTCTTTTGAAAGATGCAGGACTTAAAGTGAACATTAAGAAATGTAAATTCGCGGCAAAAGAACTCAAATATTTAGGGTACAAAATTTCTCAAAGGGGGATCGAAACAGATAAATCTAAAGTTATAGCAGTGAAAAATTACCCAATTCCGAATACAGCCAAAAAGTTAGCGACTTTCTTGGGTATGTGCTCATATTATAGAATTTTTATTAAAAATTTCGCAGAAATTGCTGAACCATTGTTAAAGTTGAGAAGGAAAAGAGTTCGTTTTGCGTGGTCTTCAGAAGCAAACGCCGCGTTTGAGAAGTTAAAAGAATCTTTAATTAATGCACCGGTTCTAAAGTTCCCAGAGAAAGACAAGGGTCTAGAAATTTATGCAGACGCATCAGATTACGCAATCGGAGCCGTGTTAACACAAAATAGAAAAGCGATTGCCTTTTTTAGTCGTACATTGAATGATACGCAAAGAAATTATTCGGCAACGGAGCGTGAAACTTTAGCAGTGCTCGCAGCTGTTCAAAAATTTTGTGTATATTTTGGGAGTTCTCCCGTAACAGTATATTCAGATCATGCGGCAGTTACCAGATTATTTTCAGGAAAGAATCTTTCGCCACGCTTAATTCGGTGGACCCTAAAGTTGCAAGAATTTAATCTCATTATCAAACACACACCGGGAAAAGACAATGTAGTGGCCGACGCATTATCTAGAATAAAGTTAGACGAGAACGGCGAGAAAGTAAAAATAGCGATGCTTCAGGCAAAGGTCATTGACTCTCGAGAGACTGTAATAGAAGAAATTGCTAGGGATCCCGAATTCGGAAATATTTATAATTATTTAAAAGACCCAGATAACTTCCAGCATATAGACATTAATGCAATACGAAGCAGAGCACAGAACTATGAAATCATTGATGGTCTCTTATTTTATACTAAAGTTACGAATCAAAATAGTGAATACAGACCAGTCATCCCGGCCAAATTAATTTTAAGTATCTTGCAAGAGCTCCACGATTCGCCTGTCTCGGGCCATTTTGGAATTAGAAAAACAATACAACGCGTACGCGAGGCGGTATATTTTCCGCAATTACAAAAGATAGTTAAAAATTACTGCCAGACTTGTCACACGTGTCAGATAAATAATGACGTAAATTTCCGCCCGGCCGGGTTATTAACTAGTATTGAGTCTAGGTTCCCCAATGAAATAATTGGTATTGACCTCTTAGGCCCCTACCCCAGGAGTCATGTAAATAAGGCACGATTTTTATTAGTCATTGTGGATCATTTCAGTAAATGGGTTGAGTTGATACCACTTAAGCGGGCTTCAGCAAAAGTCGTTGCAGATTCGTTTTTGAACAAATATATTTTAAGATATGGATGTCCAGCGAGGGTGATTAGCGATAATGGTCCCCAGTTTGTAAGCAGTACATTTAAAATGATGTGTGACAAGTTGGGCATTAAGCATATGAAAATGGTACCCTACCGCCCACAATCAAATATAGCGGAACGGGTAAATAAGAATATTGTAAAATTGATTAGAAATTATGTGCAAAAGCACCATTCTAACTGGGATGACTGCGTCGAAGAATTTGCATTCGCCCTCAGAACGGCTAAGCACGAGACAACGAAGAAATCCCCCGCCGAATTGTTTTTGGGCAGGAAGATAATGACCCCCTTAGATAAATTATTTTATGTGAAAGATAGAGCGCCGGAATTTCAAATGGGTGAAATAGAAAAAATGTTGAAGGAGGCAGAAAAGTGCTCCCGGGAAGCGCAAAAGAAACAAAAGATTTACTACGATTCAAAAAGAAGAACCGTAGAATATAAAGTGGGGGAGGAGGTGTTGAAACAAGCCCACGCACTTTCATGCGCAGCAAAAGATAAGGTCGCAAAATTTTGCCCAAGATGGCATGGTCCTTTTGAAATTACAAGAATAGTTGAATGCCGTGCATATTTAAAGAATGAGAAGGGCGAAGAGACTGTGGCAAATTTCGATCAAATTAAACATTATTATCGAAGAGCTAATAATAATATTTTGAAAGACATGTTGCAGGGTCCAGCCTCACAGAATTTTTCTAAGATTCAAGAGCCCCAACCAGGTCCCTCAAAAACAAGAGAACCCAGTTTGAAAAGGAGGTTACCAGAAGAGAGGAAGCCGCAGCCGAAGAAAAGACCACCCCAAAAAGAAAAAAGGACAAACGCTAAGCAACAGTCTCAGCAACCAAAGCGTCTAAGGAAGGAACGTCCAAATGAAAACACTATGAAAGCTCCACCACTACGGAGGGAACAGAACGGCGAGAAGCGAGCCGCCGAAGGTGCCAACCCACAACGAAGGAGCCTACGAGTGCAGGAGAAGGAACGAGCCAGTCTGGAGAGGGAGCAAAGACTTCAGCACAAACGGAAAGCGCCACCCACCATTCGTCCCAACAAGGTGTTTCTGGAGGAAAGAAGATCGACCAAACGAAAGGCAGCCCCAGAGTTTCAATCTAGGAGTAACAAGCAAAGAATAGCCCAAGCCACAGTATATCCAACCTTTCAGGAATGGACAAAAAAACGCCTAAAAGACTGGCAGAAAGATAAGTAGATTCTTTATTTTCTTTTAAAATTCACACAGTTATGTTTCTGATTTAAGTGCAAGTTGCAGATTTAAAAGGGAAGTTACCCGAGTCAAAAGCCGGTTGCCGAAAGCGTAAAGGACACGCTTGAAGGAACAACTTAATTATGCAGCGGAAGAAATTCGAGAGTTCAGTTGAAAAACTGTGAGACTTCGTGAAATGTTCTTTGTAATCCAGAACATGGGATTCATCGATTTTAGTCAAAAGACTCTCTGTAAATAGGAAATTGAATTGTGTTAATTAAAAGCAACTAGTACGTAAGTTGTATAGCAAAACTGTTGTATTATATTTTTCTATGTATAAATAATGAATGCATTTAATGTAAAACTGTTTTCTATGTAATGCATGATTTGTTGTAAGCCTTAAGCACTGGTTTTGTTTATATCGAATATTTTGGAAAAGCGTAAAGGATACGCAAGTTAAAATTAAAATGTAATGTAAAAGCGTAAAGCGCGCTAAATTAGAAAGTGAATATATAAGTGTTATTTAACGCAATGAGCATTTAAAGAAAATTTGAATTGAAGATTGAAAGAATGAATTATATGTATGAAATGCAATTGAAATGTTTGAATGTTGTACGTAGTGTTCTCTGGTTTCACACAAAAGTTTAAAGTTCATTTCATGTTAGAACCTCAGGGCATTTCAGATTTGTTTTAGGGGAAGTCTGAGGTCTTGAAAGTCGAAGAATTAACCCCAATAGAATTGAAGTCAGGTGGTAGTTGTGAACACTTGACAAAGTAAAACTGCGTGTTTTTCACAAACACCACATTTGGCCAGAGAACAAGGGGGAAGTTTTAAAAATGAATGAGTGTAAAATGAATGCGTTTGGCGAAAAGCGCTAATAGAAATTAAAAAACGCGAATACCTAAAGCGCGAATAAAAGTCATTACGGAAAGCATCAGAGGAAGGGAATGTTGTACTTTTCAGGTGAAATGTACTTATAACATGAAATTAAAATTTATTTCCTTCCAGATTGGAAGGAACCAGATAGTATCCAGCCAAATTCCTGATGGATCTTTTTGATGTGAAGACGGAAAAAGATATTCTATGTTAAAATATCTAAGACACAAACAGAGAGTTAAACTAAATTTAAAACTTACAATTGTAAAGGATGGCGAATAGGAAGGAAAATTTAGATTTAGAATTTAGCATCTTCACTAAAAGCCGATTTTAGGCTACTTAGTTTCAGACTACTAAATTCTGGGAGCAACTATGTAGCATTCATTATTTTAATTAACCAAATTATTTTTAGTTTGAACTTTCCTATCGAATTCTCAAAGTTTCAGTTGCTGCCCGAATTTAGCGCGAGTGAGATATTTATGCAAATCGCATATATCTGTTAGCAGTTAAAAGGCAGGAGTTAACGAGGGGAAAGACAGAGCCTTGGATTTATCGCCGTAAGGCTGTGCGCGCAAAGATTTCCTCTGTCTACTGAAAGTTCGCCTTCATAGGCAATTTGCAATTACCAGTGTTTGCTAGTGAAATTCGCATAATTGCATTTCACTAAGAGTTAAGCTTCCCTCGCCGTCCTATTTAGAATTAAGTTAGGTATTGAATTTGTTAACACACTTTAGTTTAATATTATTTTAGTTCAGCCCAAGTAGTGGCTTACTCTCGATTTGAAGAGTTGTAAATATTTGAATTAAAGGGTCACTTTTAAACCCTCCTTTCTGACTTTGTAGTTCTTCAGACTAAAGGACATAGCCTAGATCTGCTCACTGTCCTCCACATAAGGTTTCACAGTTTATGCTAACGAAGAAAGTCAAGAGATTGAAGGAGAAACCTTATAACTTTAAAAGAAAATATAGCTGTAAAATTTGTTTTTTCTTTTCCTTGTGTGTTTATTGATAAATAGCAAGAACATCCTGAGTTTACATGTGAGCTGTTTTTCCTGTCTATACTGCATGTATCACCTATCATGTCTAACATGTATTGCTAGCCTGTAAACTTATTAAATTTGGATATAGCTTCTATCGAATATGCAACGCTTTTATTAATCACAGTCAAGAGCTGTCTGCCCATGTAAAAACAACACAAATTACAAATGTAAAGATATAAGTAGTCAGTATAATTACCCTTTAAAATGATAGTTCATACATTCCAACTGTATAATTTAAAATTATGTGAAAAGCAACCTTAAATTGCCTCAAACCTTGATTAAAACTAGATCCAAGATCGATTTCCAGGGCTTCATAGGTCCCTCTCCTCCACGGAAAAAAATTGCAAATGTGAGAGAAGCAACAATCATATTTATAAGGAAATCACTGAGGGAAAAAAAGAAAACAACTAACTTTAATGACCTGTTTCGAGAAAAAGGTAATGAAATCTGAAAATGTTTTCAAACTTATAATTTCTTTGAAGTTGAAATTTTGAAAATTTTGGGGATATGCGGATTGGAATTAAAACCATCGATTGAAGCATATAAATTTTAGCAAATATGAGTCTTCAAGAGAACCCCTTTCGCTAAGTGAAGAAGCTTGATGAAATGGATAGAAATCGGTGTTTCAGCTGGAATCAAGTAGTAAAGAGTAAAATATAGTCAGATACTTAAGTTATATTGCGGACTGCATTTTTTTAACTCTCAGTTCACTGCTAAAATCTGCAGCTTATCATATTTCACACCGCAAGCTGTTCAAAAAGTGAACATTCTTTTGGTTAAAGGTCTATTAACATCAATAACTCTGGAGGTCGTCTTTTTACGCGCCGAGAGCGCGAACTTAGAGTTTAAGAATTTCACTTTACATATAAGGTACAAATGTACGCTATAGAAGAAGAAGTTTAAGCATCACCATATGTAGATCTGAATCACCTCCAGAAGGAGGAGAAGAAAATTGAAGCCCTGGTAAGAAATTTTAAGAATCGTTTTGACGAGAAACCAGCGTTCGTTAGGCAGTTGGGCACAAAATCAACATAGGGGATGCCCATCCTTCCAGTAAAGTCCAAGTTTTTAGATATGATAAGGTTAAAAAATGCAATGGAACAACATATAAAGGATATACTGATAAATAAAATAATCGCGCCAAGCAACAGCCCCTATGCAAGTTTGGTAATTTTATGGGAAAAAAAAATGCCTCCCAACTTCAGATTCGAAGTCTTGGAGATATTTGCCGTGGATTACCGAAATTAAATAGTGTAGCGAAATATACCGTGTATCCCTTGCCCATAAGAGATAAAGTAATTCGGAAAATAAAATCGACGAATTGCATGACTTCTTTGCCTTTTTGAGAATGCCGTTTCGCTTAAGTGGAGCTCCGGCTACATTTCAAAATGTTATGGATATCGGTTTAAGTCCCATCCTAGGAAAAGAACTTTTATTTATCTTGATGGTATTATTATTACAAGTGAAACTATTGACGAGTCATTGACGGAGTATCGAAGAATCATTTAAAAGAAGATTTTTTCATTATTAACTGAAGCCGGCTTCTAGGTAATCCCACAAAATGTAAATTCTTTGCTAAGAAACTTAGATACCTTGGATATAAAATTTCCAAAAAGGGATAGAAACAGATAATTCTAAGAGCTTAGCAATCAACAGTTATCCGCTTCCAAACACTGCGAAAAAATTAGCATCCTTTTTTGGGCATGTGCTCCTATTATCGATCCTTTATAAAGAATTTTGTAAAGATAGTTGAACCCTTGCTGGTTTTAAAAAGAAAGAAAATCAGGCTCACGTGAACGACAGAGGACACTGTGTTCGAACAACTAAAGCACACAGTAATTAAATTCCCGGAAGGAGACCAAAATTTAGAAATCGCTGAGGACACCTCTGACTTCGGAGTCGGCGCCGTCCTTTCGCAAAACGGGCAGCCTATTTAGTATAACAGGCCTATTGCCTATTTAGGTTCCTCGACATTTTATCAAAGTAGAGAGGGACATTATAACATCTTGTGTGAATGACAAGAGAAAAGCATAAGCAAATATCAACTCAGCCGGAACTATGATTGCTCAGTAACAAACTAGTATAAAGTTCATATTATTCCGTGACAAAATGAAGTGGTTAAACTGAAGATGTGTAACTGAAATCATAATCGCAGAATCTGTCATATTTTACATCTCTCGTGTCTAGTAATGATCTCCCATTCTACGTGAATACTCCATTGTTAATTTCAGTTATTGACTGTAAGGTATGAGACAAAATTTTAATTTGACCTTATGGGAAGATAAAAATAAAATTTTGCCATGAAATTATTTTCTTTCTGATGCATTTGTAGGACGGTAAGAAGAAAACCCAGCCTAAAAATAAAGAATATAAGGAGAGTAAGGGAAAAATCCAAATTAAATAATTTGTAAGATTATTTACTAATTTGGGTATTTGTATGACGATAAGGAGAAAAACTCAAACTAAAATAAAGTACATAAGAAGTTATTTCCACTAACAGAAGTCTGCTTTTTATATATATTTTATCTTATACGTACATATATATATATATATAGATATGTAGGATCGGTACTTACTATCTAGACGTAGGCTAATCTGAGTATCTGAGTAATTCATGATTGACAGCACGATTTTCATTTACAGGAGAATCTATATCACTCAGACTTCTTCAGAATTCACAATTAGGGAATCACTGCCACTTGCTTTCATTGTAGATGAAGTGTCCAGTTTGATCACATCCTGTACTGTAACCGGAACTATACTGAAAGGATCAGTTTCTGGTTTAGGAAGTGAAAGACGAGATTTCAGAACTTTTTCGGATCCTTCATCAGAACCACTTCCAGTGCAATGAGCCTTTTTCTGCTCTTCAGAATCATTCTCAGATTTCTTGTTTTCTGCGATAACATAAATATTTGATTGAAATGGACAACTATCAGTTTCGAATTCACCTTCAAATCTGACTATAGGCTTAATTTTCCCATTGCTAAATCCCGTTAACTGTAGATTTGCCGGCTTAAGTTCAGAAGATCTTATCTTCTTACGTATACCATCTCGAATTAACGTCAATTGACTACCAGTATCTATTAAAGCATCGATCTGCAAATTACCCAAATTAATAGTTTTCTGCATTTCTTTCTGGCAAGTCTGAGTAATAGGAGTTGCAGTTTTAGCATCTTGGATATTTTTAGCAGACGTTTTGGAATAATCCACAGCTTTATGTCCAAATAAAGGACATTTAAAACGCTTAAATCTTTTACTCTCATTGGAACAGGAGTTCGATTTATGATCTATGCTTCCGCAATTATAACACTTTGGTTCTTTACTCTTCCTAGGTGAAGCGCGGGCGTTGTTTTGTGTGTTAGTACTTGCATAATCCTGATTTTTCGTATCTGGAACGCGAAGTTTCTCATATACACTGCTCGACATTGAAAATGCAACAAAAAGGAGTGGTCAGAAATTTATGCATATTTTATAGTAGACGCACGTCACTGAGTTACGCGAATGATGTGAAATGCGCAGCTCTCCGACGCACGTGACGGAAGATATAAGGGAAGGTACGTGAAGAACGGGCAATATTCGTGTCGTTATCCCGGAGGATACGTGTAATAGGAGAGAATGCCAGGCCGCCGTCAATGAAGGCACTCAAGCAGACAGACGATTTTTCGAGGTGTATGGTGATCGGATTGAGAACGGCGGGTTGGTCCTTACGTCAAATCGCAGCTGATACCCCATGGACTCGAGCACAGTGCATCGGCTATGACGAATATGGTTGGAACAAGGGAATGTGGGAGGAAGGGCGGGGGCAGCCAGAGTGACGTCAGCACGCGTGGATCGACGCATGCCCCGACAAGCTGTGGCGGTCCCGCAAGTCACTTGTACCGCGA
Source organism: Stegodyphus mimosarum (assembly GCA_000611955.2). Lineage (NCBI taxonomy): Eukaryota > Metazoa > Arthropoda > Arachnida > Araneae > Eresidae > Stegodyphus > Stegodyphus mimosarum. The sequence goes on from KK121417.1 coordinate 229,391, forward strand.
TTCTGCAGCATGTTCAAGATACCCTGGATGTTAACGTGTCGACGAGAACCATTTCCCGTCGATTGGTTGAACGTGGCCTGCACTCACGGCATCCGTTAAGAAGACTGCCATTGACCCCACAGCATAGACGCCAACGTTTAGAACGGTGCCGGACTGGAGCGCTGTGAATGACAGAATGGCCAAACGTCGTGTTCTCATGTGAGTCACGCTTCTGTTTATCCAGTGACAGTCACCAGATACGTGTGTGGTGTCGACGTGGAGACAGATCTAATCTGCATTAAATGTGGAACGCCCCACCGCTTGACAACGTGGCATAATGGTTTGAGGCGCTATTGCCTACGATTCCAGGTCACCTCTAGTTGGTCTTTAAGGCACTATGACGACGCAACGATACTTGGATAATGTTCTGGCGACCGGTGGCAATCCCCTACCTTCAGGGTCTTCCTAATGCAATTTTTCAGTAGGATAATACCCGACCACACAGTGCTCGCATCTGTCAACATGCTCTGGAAGGTATACAACAGATGCTTCCTTGGCCACCGTACTCTCTGACCTGTCACCAATCGAACATCTGTGGGAAGTGATTGGACGCCGTTTGCAGACTCTGCCCCTGCCTCGTTCAGAAGACGAACTGTGGCAAATGGTTGAAAGAAAATGGAGAGCCATCCCTCAGTACACCATCCGCAATCTTATTGACTCTATGCCTAGACGTGTTTCTTCGTGCTTCACTGTCCGCAGTGGTCCTACATCCTTTCGACAGATCATTAAAATCATGAATTTACTTGCCAGACACGGCACTGACCTTTGTGCAGTCGAATAGTTGGTGCAGGGCCTGTATGGCTTCTGAGAAGTGTCTCCTCGGATTGTGCAAATGTGGCGCTGAACGGGCAAACAATGCCAACAGTGGGTCAGGCATGCCGGGTACGCCACGTGTGTGTACATGTACTGTATATCCGAGGCGTCGCATCGGACGTGCTGAACGGCCAGGGGACACTGCCAAGTACAGGTGTAGTATACATGTGGACGTATAGCTCTCGTGGGGCTCTTCTCTGGCCAACTTTAGATAAAGTTGGACGTGGTGCTGTACTGATTAATCTTTACGGCAAAGGGACAGTGCCCACGTCCACCGTCACTTATCACTTATCCTTCTGAGCCGACGCCGTTCTCGCACTGTATTCTATCATTTTGAAATAAAGATCACTTATTGCTGCTTGCTGTCTCTATCTTTCTTCCAAATTTCATCACTTTCTGGCCACTCCATCACTTTGAAATTTCATCAATTTCTTGGTGTTGCGTTTTCAATGTCAAGCAATGTATTTTTAATCTCTTTTTAAATTCAGAAATAGTTTTATACCCATACAAAATAATTTTGTTGTTACTTGTTGCATTTCATTAATTATATAATCAAGAATGGATGAATCATCAACAGAAGCACGACTGGTTATTTCTCGCATTGGAATTAGATACTCAGAAGGGGATTCACCAGGTTTTAAAGGTAGTTTTTTTAATAAATTATGAAGTTGTGCACTGCTTATTTTAGAACCAAACTCAGATAAAACATTTTCTTTAAACTTGTCCCATGACATAATACCTTTCAAAAGCCGAATAAATACTTTAGCAGAACCAGTAAGCAATTTTTAACAAACACAATCTTTTGTAATTCAGATAACTTAAATAATTTAAAAGATTCTTCTAAATCGCAAGTAAATGATGGACTGGATATAAATCAGTACCATTAAACTTCGAAACAGTTTCCAAAATGTCACGAAAATGTAATGAAATTATTACTAGTGTCATAATGTTTTGATTTACTAAATTATTTATGGGATGTGATTCTGACCGAAGAGGATAACATCATGATCTTTAGCGGAATTGTGAACACTTTCGTCTTCGGATAACTCATCATCATCATGATTTTCAGATTTTAAAACCTTAAAATCTCAAAGACTCTTCAATATTAAATCAGAGTTTTTATCAGAATTTGAATCATAGTTAAGATGTAACAAATAACACACAGAAATAAAATCATTTGCAGTGAAAGTTTGAAGTAATTTTTGCTTCGTTTCTTCAACATTAAAATCAGATGGAAAACCACACATGTTATTCAATCTCTATTTTTTTTCCTATCACCCAGAGTTCCAAATACATTTTGACGTAAAAGTTTAATAGATTTTATAGGTCCAGTTCTTAAAACATTTGAAATTCTAGGAACAGCATTTAAAGTAGTCATCTTGAATCACAATGCAGTAGAACACTATTCTTAGAATTAACAATAAGGAAATAATCAAAAGAAACTTACTTGTTCTCTTTTGAGATGTTCGTCATGATTCGTCCTAGGCTCATGGCCACCTGAGCCCTCAAAATCTGTAGAATCGGTAACTTCTATCTAGAAGTATGATGTCTGTGAATTTATTTCAGAGGTTTTGTCTAGGGGCTCTCAATAATTAATCCGATTTATGGAAAACTCGCAAGTTTAATGGAAACATCAATAATTGCTACAAACTATAAAATGATAACATGCGTAAAAGGAATTAGATAAGATTATTTACAGATGAGAAGAATTAACCGTCTTTTACATTCAAACATCTTTCAAGCGCGTCATCGTCTTAGTTGCAGAATCGTCAGTGTTTGCCATTATGTCTAAGCCAACTTGTTTCTACTTGCACTAAAAAGAGAAGATGGTTATAAAGGATTTGAGAAAATTGAAAAAAAAAAGTTTTTTTTTTAGCAAGCATGTTTTCTTTTAAGTTAACAATTTTCTATATTTTTCTATTTCTTCCCTCCGTAATACTAAGAAGGAACGTAATATATGACTATGAACTAGATAAATTTTGTATTTCAAAGAAAAAATAATTCATATTTTTGTTACCAAACACCTTACTTTCGTAGACTGGTAAATTGTTCTAGGAAACTACTGAGGATTAATTTGCCTTAGGAATGAAATCTTAATGAAAGTCATTCTAAAGAAAACTTGATCGCATTTATATTTCATCCGAGCGAAATTAAAAAGTCTCTGAAACGACCATAATTTATGGGCATCATTCAAATTCCATTGATAGAGAAGCACTGTTTAATGGATCATTCATAGCTAAAGAAAAACACATTTAAATTCAGCACTTTCACACTGATACATCAATTCTAAATTTGGGATAACCTGGAAAATGTAGATTTGATAATATTATATTTTGTTTGCTCCAGTTCGTAAAGCTCTCCTTAATAAGTCTGCCAAATGAACAGTAAGCAGTTGAAACATTATTGAATTTCTATAACAGCTCACAAAGCCAATTCTAAAGCAGTAATCACCTCACGAGATACTACAAAAAATCACAGACTGTAAAAGGAGAGACGAAGTTCAGCTTAGTCAGTGACAGCATCTGTCACAGGTAGTCATTGCAGTTTCAGTCATTGCACCATTAATCGATATTTATGGAATTGCTCAGAAGGAATAGAAAGCATCTCTAGAAGCTTCTAGGGAAATCGCTCTTAGGGCATAAAAATTCATTTTTTTAAAGCTTTCAAAATATCCACACACTGGCAAAACTATCTACATATCGCCATTTCGGCTATGAAATAGCCATGGCCTAATAGAAACGTTTAGGTGGATGTCATCTATTTTACTTGGTCTAACTTCACAATTCAAATATCAATCGATCAAGAATTAACAAATCTACAGCATAATATATGACGTAAATATTGACAAAAAAAAGTGGCCACATATTTGTATTGACAAAAATTCAAAATAAAATTATTTTATAAAACCTACTAAATAAGTAAATTAAGAAAGGAAAGCATAACACTACAAAATCATAAAAGCTATGTTACAAAAACATAAACATAAATATTTACAACAATACATTTCCGAGTAAAATACAAAACTTGTAAGGTTTTAGTTAAACTAACAAAGTTTTATTTTAATTTATACTTTTCTATCTGTTCTCATTTTCAACTTCCCGTTAGAAGAAGCGCGCGTTTTCAGCTTTATGCTAATTTTGAAGTGGAGCCAAGTTATATTTAAGCGAGAGGTAGGAACCTCTCAGAGTGAGAGAGCTTTTAGTCTCAGACCACTGTTACTCTATTCGACGTTTTCCTGACTAGCTAGCATTTAAATTCTAAACCATAGCGCTTTTGCGTGATTGCTTATTGAAGTAATTCCAAGTGCGTTAGTATTAGTTAAATCTTGCTACGCGCCATTTAGTTTAGAGGCCAACCTCGCGTTATAGCTCTGTGAGCAACGACGATTTAATTTCTATTTAGTTTTAGTTTAAATTATTTGATTGTTCATTTTAGATCCAAGTGCGGTCTCTACTTTCTGTATCCCTCCCGAGTTGGGAAGTGATTGTAAATAATTGTGATTTAATAAAAGGGGATTTTAAATCCCTTTAAAGTGAAGTTCTTCTACCACTTAATCACAGTATTCTACCACAGAACATAGCTGCATTCAGCTCCCTGTTCCAGATCAGGATTTAAGGAGTTCACGAAGATGTTTGCCAAGAATATGCACCGAATACTCAGTTCTGACAAACTTTCCACATAAAAATGTGATAAACAAGTTCATCGTGTTTTTTTAGCAGCAATGCTGTGATTCAGCACTTGTTTCTGATGTCATAAAATAAAATACTGATGTATATGCCGTCATGAAATTTTAAGCAACATCTTTTAAGTATTTCTTCTGTTAGCTTTCTACCTTTTTTACACATCGGAAAGATGAGACGATCTTCAGGCTTCGCTGTTTGATGATGTTGAAAATAATCAACATGGCAGAGGCTTAATGAGGTCTATTAATATATTTTCCTCAAAATACTTCATATTCCTTAAACTTACAAATAACATTTGAAAAATATGAAATCTTGGATTTTAAGTGCAAGAGGTATTCTTTAACATTCTAACTCGATTAACCATTTCAAGTATATAATGCGAGGGAATAAATTACTTAGAAAATTATTAGAGAGGTGTAATGATGCCATATGAGACTTATCATATCGTTCTTAGAGCCATAATGATTATTATCTTGAAAGATTGATTATGTTTCCGAAAAAATTTCATTTTTTGCACATTGACGTTCTTGAAATTAATTTACTTTGTAATAACCTATTATCCTTCCTAGATTTCTTGATATAAGTTTTTGGAATTCCTGTACAGTTTATTAAGTGGGTACGTTAGTTTCGTGGTTCATTTTAAGGCAAAATGAACTAATTTATTATCGTTCTTTAACTGTGTACTTATATCATATAAGATGTGGCCGAATGATTTCTTTTCGAAGCTTTAAATTCCCATATACGTATACTCACTTTGGTTTGCAAGCCCTATTAGCAATTCAACTTAAGAATACATTTAGACACGGTTCATTTTCTCTTAGTCATAACTGTAAAGAATGCTCACAACAAATATCTTTAATTTTACTTCACTAAAAATATTCCTGTGGTCTAGCAGATGTAAAGATATTAAGGAAAAACGACATTAAAATTGGGATAAAAAATCAAAGAAAGTTAACAAACGGAAGATCAGAAGTGAATAATTCTAAGCCTAGAATGGTTAACTTTCTCAGAGCAGGTAACATCTTTTTCATAAAATAAAATCTGAAGAATCCTGCACAAATTTCGAAGTTCATTTCCGATTAAAACTCTTTGCTGCAAAAGAATTTATTGGATAATTTTTTCCCAATATTTCATTCTCAAAATTTACTATTTGTACGATTGAGCAGCTTTAAAGTATATATGAGACACACATGAACTATTTTCTGATTTACAAAAAAAAAAATGATTTCAAAAATTAAAATTAATTAAAATTACTTTCTTTTTCCACATAAAAGAGCTGAAATGTTCTCTTCAGCAGTCTAATTTCGGTTTACATATGTAATACTTTCCAATTGCAATATATTAACCTTTTTTTTCAGACATATTGCTTTAAATAGCAGTCTAAATAAGCAAAAACGTCGACTAATATGTCTGCCAACGATGCTGATGTACCCTGTTATGCGAAAACAAAATATAAATCAGGAAAATAAAATCGGAATAAAGCGTCAAACATCACCGGACATCAACGATTGATTTTCCAAATCAGCTACGCTCTGTAGAGTATTAAACGAGGAAGAGAATGATTACAGATTAAAAATATCCTTTGTGAATAGTTTAAAATTTGTTTCATGTTTCAAATAAAACCGTTCAGCATGATATAGTAAATACAAATCACCAATGAGAAGTACTGATATGTTGTTTTAATCTTCTGCATTTTGGCTAAAACTATTTTGGCTCATTCTATTGTTTGCTTTACATCCGTCTGGAAAACAGAAAATGTCCCAGTTTTCCTAGTTAACATAATCTTAGTTCACAAATGCTGCTGGATCTTTTCTTGAAGAGCGTGTAAAAACATTATTGAAAATTTCTAATTTTAATTAAAAACTTATTTATACATAAAATGGTATTTTTTCCAAGTTTGAGAAAACAAATTTCTGTATTTATGGGTGTTATTTCTACAAGAATTAAAAGCTAAATTTATTGCTTCTAAATATATTCCACAACAATGGCATGAAGAGAAATGCTCGAATTCCTAAAAATTTAGAAAGAGCTACAAAGAGGTTTCCTAGATTTTTAAAATACAAAAAAAAGGGTTTTTCATTTAAATTTACTATCATTAACAGCACCTGGTCATTAAATTTCTTACGCAGTTTGTAATTTTACATCAGCTTATTTTCACAAACTATTAGCAGAAAAGTCCAACTTTAAAGGTTAGATCAGTAGCCAGCTCAGTCAGGAATTATTTGAATTAATCTGCATACACAATGAAATGCATTTCTTTGAAAGCTGAGAAATAAGCTAACGGTAAATGTAATTTACAGAAAATTTAAAATCTAGGCAATTTGCCCAAAGATCATTGGTGAGAAAATTTTAAAAAATGTTCAGCGACTGATTATTGTAAAAGTTTTTTTGCAGAGGTTAATTTTCGACGCACGACCCATTAGAAGTTAACTCATTTACCGAAGACATTTTCATATAAATAGAATATATTTTTGAAGCATATGATACTTTCAGCGATTAACTAATGCCTAGTCTTTAAACATTATCAAACGCTCCTTCTTATGTACACTTTAGGAAGGAGATTTAAAGTAGCAGTATTGAAAATTCTATTTTGTACAAAGTGCCAAAAACGTTTGCATGTCTTATACGTCTACAGACAGGGTAACAAGCTTCTAACATTTTCTGTATGTAATTAATGAGAATAAATTACTTTACCAGTTAATACCAGTTTAATTCTTTTCCAGCCGCTTGGTATAAAATTAGATTGGAACAAGGATTTTAAGCTTAAAACAGTGTTAAAAATATTTGTGAATGTTTTTATATTTTTTACAGTTTATTCAGGTCTAAATTATATTTTTGTTTCAATTCACTAATAAGATGACTGAATGAAACAAACATGAAATGTGCGTCAATATGTTCTACAAATATCTGCTAGGTTCCTTCTCGAAGTACATAAAGCGAAATTTTTTATTACTCACACTATTGAATGGAAATGATTTTCCTGTCACTGCAGAAGCAAATTCTTTAAAAAAATTCAGGACGTTGTATTTGCATATTTCTAATATGGCATTGTTATTCTTTTAGAAATTTTTGTTCCTCTATTGACAATATTCTATCACATAATTATGGTGATCATTCCTAGTAATAAAATACTTTTAAGAATTCAATTTTGGATGTCTTATTTTAGTTTTGTAAAATTTTTTTTAGTCAAATAATAGCCATCAAGATAGAAGAAAATTCTAATATATTTACAAGACGCGGGTTTGCTTAGGAATTTTACTAAAGCCACTATGAATATTAATCAGAAAAAATAACGATTTAGTTTAGATCGTTAGTAATGATTATCTAGTTTTTATCTAATTCAACAATGCAATTAATTAATTTAAAATTTACGGTTAGAATTTTATCTCATCTTTGTATCTGACATTAATTACTGAGAAGGAAAAAAACTATTCTTTTTTCATACGAACTCTGATGAACTGTCAAAATATAAATTGTCAATAACCGCAGTAATAAACCGCAAGGCATATGTATTGGGATAAAGATTAACACCTACTGAAAACATTTCAAATAAACAAGTGAACATACTAAAGTCTACCCATCAATATTAGACCTCTTAACTGGAAGAATGTCCGGAAAGCTTAGTTACTATTACGCGAGAAAGAAATATGTCTAAAATTTCTCTTCTCATGTAAACACTGATATTATTTCTTTATTAATTACTAGAAACATTCTTTTGTGTTTTGTATTCGCTTGTGTGACATATAGTATTTAAAAAGGCACGATAAAATAAAAAGACTGCAGTTAGATCTTTCTAAAACATAAAATAAACCTATAAATGTGAGTAAAACTGAAATACTACCCGTTTTGAAAATTAATTGAAGCTTCTGGCCCGTACGCAGAAATATTACAGACATCAACTTAACGTGGATAGACAGTAATAAGTGTTTTTAGCTTGCAGTATATTTTAAGAATATTCAAGAAAGTGTAAATTAAAAAGCAAAACGATTGCTTTAATGACTGCTTTTTTAATGTGAAATTATTCTTGAGGAAACATTTTAACACAGCACTTTTATGTTTTGTAATGCACGAAAGATAGCAATTCTTAGTATTACAACATTTTGCTGAGTATTTTGCACACATTTAAATACGAATTTATGCTTAAATATATTAATTACGTTTAATCAAAACTCCTCCCCAACACCCACAAAAAAAATCTCAGCGAAAATGTTGAAAAAAAGTAAAATGCGATTAAATTGGTAAAATATATGGATTCGTCAAAAATTTCAAATTTATTTTCAATAGATTCCTCTCACACTTATATACTTTTACTTTCCCTGTGTATGTTTCCTTTTCGACATTTAACTTGCGATAGATATTGACCTATCGCGTATGTTAACATTTCGCAAAAGTACGTAAGTTTAAGGGTTCTCTTCAGCGCCTTTTGCTTCCTGTCACTTACTTTATTCTTTCCAAAATTATGGACGTTACGAATTAAGAATAAGCAAAATTGCTGGCTAAGTTTTTCAAATTATTGTGCCATTTTTTTGCTGGAATAAAAAACATTTTATATTATTGTAAAAAAACCACCACATCATTTCCTCACTACAATAACTAGCAAAAATTGAGGAATCAGAAGAAATTGTTTGGTTATCTACATGAAAATCAGTTTTCTCTATATTACAAAATACTTAAAATTTTTTCTACCACTGATACATACTTTTCTAAATACAGAACGTGAAGGAGTGAAATTACTAATTTCTATTGGTAAACAAATATGCGTCACTTATAAAAAAATGCGAAATGCTTCAAATATTCCTTTCTCTCCAAAAAATCTTTTACTGTTTTTAAAACAATACAAATTTCTAATTGCACCTGTTTGAAAATCTAGTTGATGATCTTGAGTCATGAAGGTTGACATCGCTTACCTGAATATTTAATACGTTATGTCCAAACGCGTGAAGAAATTCACAAAATTGATGAAGGATGCTTACACTATTTTTGAGTTGTATGATGAACTCTCGTTTTGGTGTCCCAAAACGACCGCATAAACTCTGCACAGCTAGATTCCTCGTTGGGAGTACATAAAAACTGCCCATAGAACCTTTCCTGTCCGATCCACAGTTTACGAGAAAAATACGAAAAACAAAGTATGACGTCACTGCCAGTGTAATAAAAAACACTTTATTGAACACATCAACAATATTGAACATTATCACAATTTAAAGCAGATGTTCAAAGTGTCCGCAGTACATGTCGAGGCAGGCTTGAGCACGCCGTGGAACGGCTGTCATCACACGTTGCAGCATCGAGGAGTCCACCGAAGTACAAGCAGCATGTAGACGAGCAACTAAGTCCATTGGTGTTGTCACTACGTCTCGACACACCAGTTACTTGAGATGGCCCCATAGGAAAAACTCCAACGGTGTAAGATCTGGCGAACGTGGCGGCCATAGAACCGGACCCTCACGTCCGATCCAGAGGCCGGGGTATTCTATATCTAGCCAACCACGTACAGGAACACAGAAATGCGCCGAAGCCCCATCGTGCTGGAACCAAAATTCCTGTGTTGCCTCTAATGGTATGTCATCGAGGAACTCGGTTAATACCTCATTGAGAAACACCAAGTACGCCTGTCCCGAGAGCCGTTCAGGCAACAGATATGGTCTAAGCAAGCGATCCCCGAGTATGCCGGCCCACACGTTAAGAGACCAACGTTCCTGATGTTTCTGCGGCCAGATTGCATGCGGATTCACCTGGGACCACATATGGCTGTTGTGATAAGTGTATACCCCATCACGAGTGAAACATGATTCATCGGTCCACAGGATGCACCGGCAGTGACGTCATACTTTGTTCTTCGTATTTTTCTCTAAACTATGGATCGTACAGGAACGCTTCTTTGGGCAGTTTTTATATACTCCCAACGAGGAATCTAGCAGTGCAGAGCTCATGCGGTCGTTTTGGGACAAAATGTATTTAACCGTTAGGTATTTTTGGTAATCTCAGCTTTCTTGTGACAGCTTGCACAGAACTAAGGATCTTATATAGCCTGAAATTTGACCAATTCGGTTAGTATGAAATAAAACAAAATCTGATATGTGCGCCACATGACTTCCTTGTACGGAATATTAAATTATACGCATTTTGCATTTCATTTAAACTTATTGGATTGAATTAAATCTACTTCTTCGATAGCGCATGAGCCACAGTAGAATAAATTCACTATATTTGTTTACCATAGCGACAATCTGACGATAGGTTCAATTCATTTTGTAACTCAGAATGCACAAAAATTATATATACCATCTGAAGAATTATCTAATCGTTGCCAATGTTCTATTCAAATACTATGATAAATCTAAAACGATGTATAAAAATAATTAAACAAACAACCCCCTCTCCCAGAAAAAGGAACAGTTTTTCACGGACGATTCAGTATTTCTCATCCAATTAATTCAGATCTCACTTCGCGACAAGGCAAAAATACATAAAAACTTAAAATATCTATATTACAAATTACGAAGTAAATCTTAAACTCTTATTTCCTCGAATAAATTCCAGAATGGATTAAGCATGAATTTATTCGCAATAATAAAAGAAGGCGTTATCTTTGTTGTTGCGAAGCTTAGTTTCTCTAGATTGGCAACAAATGCAATATTCTGCTAAGTTTCAAATGAAAACAAATATGACCGCTATGGGGAAAATACTTAGGCTTAGCCGAACTTAAACAATTTTTAAATGGTTGATAATTCCAAAATTATTACATGCAGGTTAACTAAGGGCATAAAACTCTTAACTGAAAGATAAGAACAACATAATTCAATCATTTTTAAAGCAAAAAATGCACAATTTACAAACTTTTAAGAATAAAGAAACTGAACACATTGAGCCGAGTAACAGAGTGGATATACATATACATTTATTTACATACTTTTGGTGCTGTCGATTGCAACCAGAATGCGAGTGCTGCATGTTATAGTAGCCCTATATACAAACTTTGAACGTTTCGAGTCTCCTCGTTTCTGAGTTATACAAGATGCTTACATACATACGTACGCACAGACGCCACGAAAAACCTCTTCAGAATCCATTTTAAATCATTTTTATAATTTATTTGGCGGAAAAGAGTCTTTTATTTGTCTTTACATTCAGATATCACGCAAAAACATCATTAAATTGCATTCGATAGCGGTCAAAATGGATATTTTCTTTGAAGCCTGATATCCAAAATTTTTTGCGATTACAATACTTCCTTTTTACTTCGTACAAGGAAGTAAAAAAATATTAATTTTCCAGTCTCTTTTCATATTTTGTGTAAACATTTGAATTCTAAAACAAATCTTTTTCCCTTTTATGCGAAAGAATTTTTGAAATATATATTTCAAATGCAACATTTCATTATAATAGTAAATCTTTACGAATGGCACAATCTACTAAATGGCGTAAATTTTAATATTAAGTAGGTATTCACTTAAAGATATTTTCCCTCTGAAGAATAAAGCTTCTTTTCATATTTTGCTGTTCAGAAGATAAAAGTGAAAATAATCTTTAAAAAAATTAGAATTAAGATAAATTGAAAAAAAATTGAAAAAAAATAACGACGAAAGTGAATTCTTTTAATGCCATTCCAAGTAAAAGATCACGCGTTGCAGGAAATATAAAAAATGTGCAAAAAATGCAAAATTTATAATGAAAAACAATTTTTTCTAATGGATTTAAACATAAGCGAAAAACCTAACGAAATCATAGGCAATTATGGTGCCCTAGTAGATAGTAAGAGAATACACAAAAACTGAAAACAAATAAATAAAAATGGAAGGTAGTCGGCTCTTACGTCGTAATAAAGTTAATCTAAAACAAAATATAATGCTCTCTCTCTGCATGTGGAAATGTTTTATTTTGAACTTTATTTGCCTTCAATTACCTTCAAATTCTGGAGAAATTGCAATTATATTTGGATTTTGTTCGGCATTCAGTCTCCGCTAATGAGGTGAAGGAAGAAAACGTAATGCTTTACAAAGCTAAGATTAAAACGAAAATTTAATGGTTCAGGAGCATGGCTGTTTAATTCTCCTGAGACTGATCTTATAACGTCTTTTCTATATTATATAGATAGTGAATACACACGGGTGCAATAGTCAAACCTTTTTTCTGCTGTAAGTCATTAACGCGGATTTCGTATTCCTAATGGTTTTCATATATACATATTTAATATTCGGATATAACATCTGAATAGAGTTCGCAGGTGACACTAAACAGGAATCGAATACTGAAAAACGGGCTGCTTCGTTAATTGCAGTTAAATTTTAAAAAGGCCGGTGATCATTTTATATTTTCCTTCATTTTTCAGATATTTTAGGCAGAATTTGGTTAAATGCAGGAACACTTTTTTACCTTTGGTTAAAAATTTTGATATTCAATATTTTAAAATCAAACAAAACAAAATATTGGTTAAAAAGACGAGTATTTTGCATATTGGTCAAAATTACTAATATGTAGGAAAGAGGAAAAAAGATGGGTACCAAACACTAACGAGATGCAAGTTCCATAAACATAATAATAGAGTAGGTTTTAAGAATAAAGTAAAAATTGTGTATAATGTATGAATATGAATGTCTTGAATATTTACACGCCTCTTTATTTTTGGAAAAAAGATGTTTATAAGAACGACTTAAAAATATTAATATAATATTTTAAAGCCACAATACTCGTATTATTGAACTTTGCAATAATGTTCAAGGTACTGACACTACTGCAATCAGTGTATAACTTGCTTCAGTATTTCGCAGGCCCTGTGAAAAACATAGAATTTCTATTTTGGGGTATAAGAGCGTATCTGGGTCAGAAGTTAACGATAATAATGTCCAAATATTAAAGGGGGAAAAGAGAATAATTGAAAATATAGGTGCCAAAATTCTCAGATAAATTGCTTGTAAACTAAACCAATTTATACATCCTGAGTAGTTTGTAAGGTTTTAGTTAAACTAACAAAGTTTTATTCTAATTTTTCCTTTTCTACCTTTTCTCATTTCAACTTCCCGTTATAATAAGCGCGGGTTTCAGCTTTATACTAATTTGAAGCGGAGCCAAGTTATATTTAAGCGAGAGGTTAACCTCTCAGTGTGAGAGAGCTTTTAGTCTCAGACCACTGTTACTCTGTTCGACGTTCTCCTGACTAGCTAGCATTTAAATTCTAAGCCATAGCGCTTTTACGTGATTGCTTATTGAAGTAATTCCAAGTGCGTTAGTATTAGTTAAATCTTGTTACGCACCCTTTAGTTTAGAGGCCAACCTCGCGTTATAGCTCTGTAAACAACGACTATTTCTATTTAGTTTTAGCTTAAATTATTTGATTGTTCATTTTAGACCCAGGTGCGGTCTCTACTTTCTGTATCCATCCCGAGTTGGGAAGTGGTTGTAAATAATTGTGATTTAATAAAAGAGGATTTTAAATCCCTTTCAAGTACAGTTCTTCTACTACTTAATCACAATATTCTACCACAGAACATAGCTGCATTCAGCTACCTGTTCCAGATCAGGATTTAAGGAGTTCACGAAGATGTTTGCCAAGAATATGCACCGAACACTCAGTCCTGCTAAGTGTAGCAGCAGATCGTATACTGGTATGCGTTTTTAGCTACTTCGTAATTATAATTGGGGAGCGCATGCATATATTATTCCTGTTTGCTAAAATTTAAAAAAATGTGGTTCCATTATTCATACTTAACTGATTATGGAACGAGATGCCAATTGAAGCTATTGAATCCTTCTAAACAGTAGATGTATAAAGTATTTCTCCTGCCTTCTTAGCATGCCTTCGTAGTGCAATGGCCAGCACACTCGGCGCATATTCGAGAGGTTCGAAGTTCGAGTCCTGGCAAAGGGCATTGCTCATTTTTTATGTCTCCTGCTTCGATATAACCTAATGTCTCTATGAAGTTTAAATAAAAGTTTGAATAAAAGGTTTATTAAAAATCTCGCTATGACTTTGTAGCGTTATTTCACAAACGGAGCTATAACTCGCTTGCCACACTAAGTAGGGTCTGAAAACCTTTCAAGTTAGTATTTTACAAATTGGGATTCTACAGATTTGTTGCAGGGTGAAATGCTACAGATTTGTTGCTTGTTGTTATGTATTTTTACCAATCTATACAAAATAAATTTTCGCATTTAAATAAAATCGATATTACCTTTAATTTTCTAGAAAGCAATCTATTTCAAAAGTGTACTGAATCCGCGAATCAAAAGGAAAAAAAAATCTATCACCGCAGAATATGTTGCGAAGTTTCTATATTATAGAAACATTTGTCACATTATATGCATGTAAGAATATTTCAAAAGATTAAAAAATATTGCCGAATTTTTCAACAGAATTTGTAAGGAGATGTATAGCTTCAAATATGAATTAAAATTTTTTTATAACACTGTCTTTAGAGATAAATACTATTTTGCTTTGTTATATAGTATAAAAGCAACATAACGTGTCTTTCAATTTAATCGGATACCAAAAGCGCTAAAACAATGTAGATTCAAAATAAAAAGAATTGCAGTTGCTGTTGCTGTTTCTATGAATAGTATTATTTGTCAATTAACTTTAATTTAGCTTCATTTTAAAATAACTTGAAGAAAAGTAGTTGTTGTCTATTTTAGCTCACTCAAATAAACTGAAGAGAATTACGACTATGAGAAATTCGTTCTGTTTAAATTAAGAACTCTTTGTCAGTATTTAATACTTAAGCGGGAAAGCTGTTGAAAGGCCCACAGAGAGTAATTCTGAGAATTAAAGAAAATACACGGGAGTTCACTTCCAGGCCTCCTCACTTTTGTTCTAAAATTTTGTATTGTATTTAAGTCTCTCACAACAGATGACCCACTGGAGGACACAATTGAACAAGCAATAACCCGGAACCAGGCACCAACTCTCGATACAAAGAATGACCCACCAATCACTATTAGAGAAATCCTGACAGTGCTGCATCAACTGCCGCAACGTAAAGTCCCGGGCCCAGACGGGATTGATTACAGGATCATAAAGCAGGTGATTCGTGCAAATACCTCCCTCTTCATGGCGCTTTTCAATAAGCTGCTTGACACAGGAACCTTCCCCAGCTGCTTTAAAATAGGCCAGGTGGTGTTATTTCTGAAGAAGCATCGCGATCCAGCACATCCGGAGTCTTATAGGCCTATTTGCCTGCTATCGGCACTGGGGAAGGTGTTTGAAAAGATCTTGATGTCAAGACTTCGGCATCACCTATATGTAACAAGATACTTAAGTCCCACGCAGCATGGCTTCAGCCCAGGAAAGTCTACTCTAAACGCACTATTAGAAGTAAAAGACGAGATACTAGAGAATCGCTTAGCCGGCCACCACACAGCGTTTATTTCCATTGACTTGAAGAGTGCATTTGACACGCTGTGGTGGCCAGCGATTCTGCAGGCACTACGATCAGCAAACTGTCCGCTGAACATTTATAAGGTACTGACTAACTACCTTACTGACAGGAGCCTCATTTTACCACATAACAGTGGCATTATATCAAAAAGACAGAGACAGGGATGCCCACAAGGCTCATGCGCCGGGCCATTCCTGTGGAATGTCACATTTAACGAGGTCCTGAAACAGTCATGGCCGGCGCATACGAAAATTATAGCGTATGCTGATGACACCGCCCTAGTAGTAAAAGGACAGACCCGATGGCAATTGCAGGCTAATGCGATTGAGTCCTGCACTCTCTTTCAGGAAAGATGCAACCGGCTAAAACTTAGGATAGCAGAGGCAAAATCAAAGATTCTATTGATCCCCAAAAAAGGGGGTTCATTAGCTAGACAGCCACGAATTACATTAAATGGCCAGAGATTAAAAATTACAAAAGAACTCAAGTACTTAGGCATCATTTTCGATTCGAAGTTAAATTGGATACCGCACGTACTGGAGTTGAAGAAAAGAACTATGAGCATAGCACAGCAGCTGAAGTACATGCAGGGTGGACAATGGGGACTAAACCCTCACATACAAAAAATTTTATATAAAACGGTCACGGAAAAGATCATAACCTACGGAGCGGCGGTCTGGTCCTCACCCATGCAAGGCCGCAAGGTGAGGCACCTAGCCAGCATGCAAAGGCCTTTTCTCTTAAACATCACAAAAGCGTTCTGCACGTCCCCTACGAATGCACTAAATGTACTCGCTGGATTACCGCCTCTGCATCTCACAGTGGAACGCGAGGCCACATATCAATTGGTAGCACAACTCGGCAGACTGGCAACGTTTCAAAATGAAACGCATGATCCCAAGGACTTTGAGATTAAACTTGTCAGACTCCAAGACCACCCAGCACATCATGGAGAGGGAGTTAATGTCAAAATAAAGCAAAACATTAATGCTGCAGAAGATACCACGTCTTATTATACAGACGGATCACGTATTGATAACAGCACTGGCTGTGCGTATGTGTCAATTAAAAATCGGGAACAAGTCGGCAAATGGAAAGGCCACCTATCTCCAGAAAATAGTGTGTTCCAAAGTGAGGCTATGGCAATAGCACGAGCCATTCAAGAGATAATTAGACAAGGCCAGAGGGATGTCACCGTCTTTACAGACAGTCTTTCGTCATTACATGCAATTTTAAACCCTATGCATAGTTTCCCCTTGGTCGCAAAAATCCAGCGCTTCCTAAAAGACCACAGCCACCTAAGGATAAAGCTAGCCTGGATAAAAGCTCACGTCGGCAATGCTGGCAACGAACTTGCTGACCAGCTTGCCAAGGAAGCTGCCCAAAATATTGAGGCAGAAGAGATCCAAATGTCAAGACCCATATCTTGGCTTAAAAGGAGACTTATACAGGCAGTTAATGCCAAGTGGCAGCAAGTCTGGGACATGGGAGATACTGGGCGCCGCGCCCACTACCACTTGCCTAAAGTAAACCAGGACCATCTCACTGCAAATGCACAGTTAGTGCGATTTATTACGGGTCATGGACCCTTTCCTGCATATTTTGGAAAGCATGGAACAGCTGATTCGGATCAATGCATCTGTGGTGAGACTGGTACACCAGAACATTATGTATCAGCCTGCCCTTTAACAGCACAATGGCACCTTCCAATACCGGAAACAAATACCCAAGCCTTCTGTAAGTTTATTATCAATAATAAGCACACTGTTCGAAAAATAGTACAAATAATGGACCATCTAATGACTCTTGGTACAGACCTGTGCCAAGTCTAAGGTAAAATAAACGTGAAGGCACATGTGTACAGTGGTCAGCTTGTAAATAGGAAATTTAAAGTTATGTTAAATAGCTCCTTGTATTGCCCTGTAAGCCGAGCCGCACGTGAGGCCCCCCATGGTTTCCTCTTGATAAGGGTGGGCGTGACCCTATACTAATTAACTTGTTAGTAAAGGGGTAGTGGTCACGTCCTCCGTCACTTGTCACTTGTATTTAAGTCTCGATTCGTTATAGCACATTTTTTTTTACTTTAACTTTCTTACTTAAAATGAGTAACGGAATCCAATCATGAAACAAAAGCCCTTTAAAGGTCACTTCCTCTTGAAAGCAGTACTAGCTGCATTGTTATTAAATATTTTTATAAGATAGAAAGGATCGTTTTCTTATTATATTCTAGGTAAGGAGAAAATATAAAAGAAAAACGAGTATCAAATCCTTGGAAAAAAGAAACAGAAAAACTGAAAGCTAAACAGAAGATCAGCAGGTACAGGTACAGGTAAAAGTATGGGGGACACCAGCGATGTACCAATGGTCAACAGGTAAGGTCTTCCGATACTAAGTGACGCCCTCAAAAAAAAGCAAGGTTTGTAATAGTTTACAAAGAAAGAATGAGCACATTTACAATTGAAGCTGTCAAAGGATGAAGGGATTTTTGATTATGGTACATCGTTTGCAATCCCATTGTATGCCTCGCACCAATATTTATTAAAATAATGATTAAAGACATACAGTGGTTACAATATGGTATCAATACAATGAGAAATTTACAAATTAAGTTGAACATCTGTTTTGGCGTAACAAGAATGACATATAGACATAATAAAATGCAGATTTACATTTTGTGACAAATGTGATAGGTACCAGGCTTAATTCATACACACACATAGCAGGAAAAGCATTTTGTGTACCAGCATTGATTCAAGAAAAGAAAAGCTGTCATATTTCTATACATCATGCTTTTATTTTTCAATTATGCGCACGAATAACTAACCCAAAGTTAAAAAAACACTTCTCAGTTTTGGTCAGGTTAGGAAATCTCAAAATGGAAAAGCATGCATGAGTGTTTTACTTAACAGGAAGGATGCTAGAAACTAGCTCGTAATTATGTTACATTCGGAAATAATTGTTAAACCCAAACATAGAAGCAGCATCTTCGCCTAAGATTGAACCCGAGTCCTCAGCGGTCTCTTCTCGATTCTGAACTTTCTCCAAACATTATAACGCTGAAGTTGTTTGATGCTAAAAATAAAAAAAAAGCTTACCTTATTTGTTACGCTTGTTTTACGTTTTATCGTATTTGTTACTTGAATTAACTTTCTTTTATTACATTCAGCATGTAAACGTTTCATCCAGATTCTCATAAGAGTTTTTAAGATTTTATGAAATAATATCCTGTTTAGATAGAATACCAACTGTCGTAGCCTTAGGCTCTGGTTCGATTCACGGAGAAAGGATGAGAAAGCATATAGTGTCTTTGAGACATGGGAATACGTAAAATACTGCTTCAGAATATGATGGGAGAGAAAGTGATAAGGAGGGGAAGATTGTTTCAGATCCGTCCCCCGTAGAATTTTCGTTCAAAACTGAAAAAGAACTGACCAGATTCTTACTGTCACTTACACGATTTTCAACGACAGGTGTAAACCTTGAATATTAGCATGATAAAATAATAGACTTAATTTCAAGTAACACTCAAACGAGAGGTATTAGTCACAACATTATATATTACTCAGTATATTTTTAACCTAAAAACTTCAATCAATCTAAGAGACTAAGAATTTAATTACCTCTGCCTAGTGCTTTTTCCGCGAAATAGTTTCAAGTTAAAGGTAACTTTTTTTTTTGGGAGGGGGTTTGTATTGTTTTGCTCCCTCGAACACGCAAGATATTTTTCGAGTAAAAAATGTAAAAATGTTTCAAGAATAGGCAGAAATTTCTCCACTTTTTAATCTCACATATCATGTTATGAATTTTTTTGTCCATTGAAACTCAATTTTTTGAAAAGAGGTAAAACAAAAATGAGGGAATACAGAGGCGTAATGTGGTGGAAGCTGATTTTATATAATTTCATTTTTTCTTAACAATTTATTAATTTTTTTTCGTATTAATTGAAATTTTTAACTGAAAAGAACTGGCAGCTAAATCATATCGTGGGAAGTAATCAGCTATTTTTTTCTACTTCTTGTAGGGCTTTATAACATTTAAATAGTAAAGTCTAAAGCAATTAATAATAAGCAAAAGAATAGGAGTAATTTAAATAAAATGTCAAGACTATACTTTCAAAGATTAAACAGAACTATTTTGCTCAAATGAAAAACTGAAAAGAAAAAAATACTCGTTCCTACATGAGATGACACAGATGGATTATTTGGATTGCGGTAAAAGATGCAAGGCCTTTTTGTCAAAGGGAAGAAATGTTTTCGAGGAACACTTTCTAAGAGAAGTGGTTTGTGTTCACGTTACGAATGAGAAAAACTATGAAAACTCTCATTCAGCCCCTTCATTGGGATTCCTGAGAACCAGAGAGAAAAATTCGAAAATGTTCTAATTGATAACGAAGCACATAATTCATATCTTAGCACTTAGCTTTTTCATTTGATTAAAAAATGAAAGAAAAAAGAACATAGAAACAAATGTTTGAAATATTGATGGTAAACAGGGACTGGAATTTGGTACAGTAATCATTGTTACAGAATGTAAATTATTACTGTATTTTTTATGCGGGCTGTTTCTGCGTAAGTGATTAGTACAGGGTACAGGTAAGGGAGGACAGGGACACTGGCGTCTGCCAAAGGCAAGCAGGTTTACGCCCCTAGTCCTCCAATATCCAGCGTTTATTGAAGAATAAAACATAAATTTTATATATACATATACATGTACATAACACACTTCATGAGAAATATGAACAATACTAAGCAACTGTATACGGAAGACTAAACCTTGTTCATAGTTAAGTAACATTTCTGAATTAAACTGCAGATTACTCATTGTTCATCAGTTGTGCTCGTAGTTAATGTATTTTATTTTAAGTTAGCTTTTCCTGTTTATACTTATTTCCTGTTGACCAACCTTGAATTGTGTACATTTATTGCCTTATAAGGTATTTCTCCCGCTTCTTTAGCATGCCTTTGTAGTGTAATGGCCAGCACACTCGATACGTATTCAAGAGGTCCGAGTTCGACTCGCGGCGAGAGCACTGCTAATTTTTCATGAATCCTGCTTCAAAAAAATCCTAATGTCTCTACAGCCTTATTCAATATATTATTTTTACTTTTTCACAGCCACTGTGTTGATTATTAGCTGTTTATGACTCAGTTATACCGGTACCTGCAGTTAAACTATCCACAGTTCTCATTTATTGTTCACGTTGCTGATGCCTATTGACAGCACGTGTGTTGCAACCATCTATGTATAACTCTGTACATGTGAAACTGCATTTGCTCTCCTCACCTGCATTGCACACATCCTTCATCACTGCACCATTGATCCGCCCAGCATTTGTTTGCCCCCCCATCACTCATCTTGAGCACAATATGCACCAAAGTGTTTTCGACAAACATAGGCCTGGGAAGCCTGCAATCCTGGAACTTTTGTAAGAAATTCTGTCAACGGGGCTACCTAGCCAATATACTAACTATATCAGTGGATTGCCTGCCTCGCCGTCGGTGAAAATAAAATGAACAGTATACCTCTTAATGTACGTATTGGCCGTAATATGTTCTATCGTTGGTTTCTGTATTGGCTCAATCACGGCTGAAATTAATTTCGTTCCCTTACTTACTGAGAGTTTTGGAGTTTGCGCCATGGCTATTTTTGTAGTCTACGTTTCTCAATATGTTTTAAACGCCTGAAATATTAGAAACTGTGGAGAAAGCCCTGAAGGGCTTAATTTATTGACGTGCATAAATATGAAATTCTTTAAGAGAAAAGGAAAAGATTCATCCACTAAAGAGGCCTTTCGAGAAGAAAAGTTTCGAACTTCTGAAATTTAAAAGAGCTCTATTAATTTTTATTAACTAATTTAACCCTTGACTATAAACATATTTCATTTCTGATAAGCGATTTAGCAATTCGGTTGACAGTTTTAAAAGCATTTTCCAAAAATCAGATCTAATTACTTCTTAATCAATGATAGTGAATTTTTGTGTCACCATCTGTATTTAAAGTTATATGGAACTGTTGCACTTCTCCTTGTGTAGTTTCATGGCAAACTTGGGAGGAGGGAACCTTAAACTTGGCGAAGAACGAGAAATGAACAGTCGCCTAGTACCCGCAAACCTCTGAGCGGCGAACCTGTGTTTCGGAGGAGTAGGTCTTTCCGGCTTTCAGAAGTTGGCTAACAGCTTCCAATTTTCAGTGCAACACTTCAAGTTTACTGAGAGCTCAACCACCCCTTCGCGAAAAGACGAAGCTAACAAAATACCACTCGCTAGACTCACCAAGGGTGCAAAACTAATACACGAATACGTTCAACGGCCAAAATTTCCACCCCTCGCAAGTGCATCTGGTAACACATTTTACATGCAAAAGAACCCAGCTACAGATGAGTGAAAAATATGTAAACGCGCATTTGACTACGAGAAGGTCACTTTAAAGTGAAGGGACGCTGCATACTAGTGATAAGAAAAGAGCGTTTAACAAATTCTGATAATAGGAATGTTTTTCGATACATCAGCTTGCTAACAAATAGCGATAACAATTAGTACTGAAATTAAATGTATTACATAACTCTTTCATCCCAATTAATCAAATTCTATGTACTGAATGTTAATTCTAATACTTCCAGTTTAAATTCATTCAATTACACGTTGCAAGGTTCTACTGTCTATCTGTTGTGTAGAATCTGGAGAAATAGTGATTGCACCGAAGAAGGGTTAAAACTGCCCTTTATTAAACTCTTTAAATTACGTACAGTGCTTCAACTTAACGCTAACATACTACGCATCTGCTTGGGCGGTAACAAAAACAGTAGAATCAAACTAAAAATTGGAGATATTCAGAAGTAGTAGAATTAAACAACAGGGTTCATATAATCCTGTATCCTACGGCGCGCAGATGAGTCTAGTGACAGCAAGATAATAGCTATTAAGCCACGTCTAACCAGCAATAACTGCTAAGCGGAAGCTTGCGTATAACCACGCACAGGGATTTCCCAGACTCTCTCTAACGTTCCCTACTAGAACATCGATATTTAAACTTTTTCTCCCATTGGTAGAATTTGCATTCCTTACACGCGCTACAAAATTTAAATATTCTGGCACTGAGAATTAGGGGAATGAAGGCTTATAGGAAAGTAACTTAAAAATTAAATTTAACTGGTTATTTAAAATAAATATAAATCTCTACAACGTTTTTATTACAACTGTCGAAATACTACAGTTACACAGTGATTCAGAAAAGTATTCATTTCTAATAATTACATTTCTTCATTACATCAGTAGAAATTACCTCCTGAGTCAGAAAATATGGATTCATAAACTTTACCAGAAAAAGGGGTAACAATTATACAAAAGAATAATTAAGATGACACACTCAACTAGTGTAACAAACAGAAAACTTTAAAATTTAAAAGTTAAGTAACCTTAAGTGTGAAACCAAAACAACCTCAAACAAAACAGGGAGACAAAACGAAATGAACTAAAATTTAAGTTTTCAAGCAAAAGGTTAAAACCAAACTTCACCTTTAAAGGATAATAAGATTAACAATATCAAACTTAAATTTAAGGTTAATAATTACAGCTTAAAAAATTCAACTTACGACATCTATTTTAAACTGAACAAATAAAATCAAATTACTAAAATTCAATCACTGAAAATCAAAATTCAGAAACAGTGAATTACTGATAATCAAAATGAAGGAACCATATTACACAGTCCAGTCACATTAATGTGACCATCTGTCAAAAGCCAGAATAACCACCTTTCGCAGAGTGGACTGCTGCGAGACGTGCAGGAAGAGAGTCACATAGGTCCCTGAAGGTGTTCTCTGGGATGTTGAGCCATGCCGACTCTAATGCCGTGGCCAGCTGCGCTAGATTACGCGGTTGAGGATCCATGGCGCGAACAACTCGATCTAGATGGTCCCACAGATGCTCGATTGGGTTTAAGTCAGGTGAGTTTGCTGGCCAGGGGAGGACGGTAAACTCATCCTGGTGCTCTTCGAACCACGCACGTACACTGGCAGCTGTATGGCACCTCGCATTGTCCTGCTGGAAGATGCCATCATCCTGAGGAAAAACAATGCGCATGTAGGGGTGAACATGGTCCGCAAGGACAGATGCGTACTTGTATTGATCCATTGTGCCTTCCACAATGATCAGTGAACCTAGAGAATGCCAGGAAAACATTCCCCAGACCATAATGCTCCCGCCTCCAGCTTGGACCGTTCCGGCAATGGTTGCAGGGTGGTTCCTTTCAGAGGTTTCACGCCTTATACGCCAACGTCCATCTGTCCGATGGAGCATAAAACGCGATTCATCCGAAAACGCAACCTGTCGCCACTCAGTGGACGTCCAGCTGCTGTACTGGCGTGCAAATTCTAGCCTTCGCCGTCGATGAACAGCAGTCAGCATAGGTGCACGAACCAGGCGTCTGCTTCGGAGGCCCAGACGCAGCAATGTTCGCTGAATAGTACTTTGGGAGACACTTTTGGTAGCCCCTTGGTTCATTTTGGTGGTCAGTTGCTCAACGGTAGCCCGTCTATCTGCCCGAACGCATCTCCGCAACCGTCGTTCGCCTCTGTCATCTATGGCCCGTGGTGCACCACATTTGCCACGTCGCTGATTTTGGACAGTCCCATTTTGCCATGCACGGTACACTTTTACCACGGCGGCACGCGAACAGTTCACAAACTCAGCCGTTTCGGAAATGCTTCCACCCTTGGCCCGAAAGCCAATGATCATGCCCTTTTGGAAGTCGGATAAATCGCTTCGTTTCTGCATTACACCAACGATTGAAATGTTTTCCGAAGCCCTTACACACCCTTTATATACGCTCAACTGCACTGTGCTGCCACCTGCCTTCTGTGATTGGTTATTTAACTCTGACATGGAAAGTACGTGGTGGTCACATTAATGTGACTGGACTGTGTATATAGTACAGTTACGGAGTAAGAACATGACAAATGAAAGGTAATCGTTAATAAGCTACAGGTAACTATCACAATATTATTTGTTTAAGAGAAACCTGTTCAATAATCCATTGTCTCTACTACTCCTTAGGCCTCAGATCATCCGTAAATAATAGTAGAAAGTAAATGTGCAGCTGACTCAATGAAATCAAAAAATAAGTCTCACTTCTTGTTGCTTCGCTGTGATGGATCAGTTTTGTATTAAGCTGCGATAAAATTCAATAGTTAGAAGGGAAGTTTAGAGGTGAACCTTCCCTGATTGCAAGGATTTATCTTTGTTAGTAAGATGAAAATAAACTCCATGTAGAAGAATTCATTTTAAAATTTAGGAAACTCGTTCTTTGAATGCATTGAGGAAATAAAACTTTACGAGAATGTTTTTTTTTTTTAATTTTCAGAAGTTGATGCTAAAATGTTAGGGATGGAGGGGGATATGGTAAATCTTTTCTTTGCATTGTTTTTAGGAATTTCGGAGTATTACTAAGTTGAATTAAAATAAGTTTAATATAGTTGGAATGTAATTAAATCAAGCAAATGTATTTTACCTTTCAGAGTAGCCAAAATTCAAATTCATGATATGACGGCTTTATAGGAAAATTCAAGAATTTCAAGGAAGACTTGCAAAAGTCCACTGTTTTGTACGGAACAAAAGTAACTTGCACCTTTAAGACTATTCTTATTCTTTGAAGGAAAGGGGATCATGAAAATTTTCTTCGAACTTTAGAGACCTTTGTATAATATCAATGCCAATCTGAGGTCAAAATTAGCCTATTTTGTAACTCTTTAGACGACCATATATCCAGATGTTTTCATCCTTATTCAGGTACTTTTGAAACTTAATTTTTCAGTAAGTGTCATTTTTCAGATAGACAAAACTGCAAATTAAGATCTCGCTCAAAAGGTAAGAATAGAATTAAGAAATAAATAGGAAAGTATATCGAAAGCATTTTCCATGATTATAAAAGTTTTTTGGTGCAAACGTTCATCGGCATTCATGAGATTAAAATAATCATAAAAATTCCATATTTTTTTTATTAAAAACAAGGTCGCAGTTTTTTCTTCTTTTAAGCGTTTCGCAACCACTAGAATACCGTACAAGAAGAAAAAATTATTTCGTTATCGATAACCTTTCTTGTTTGCTTCATGTACCGCGGCCAAAGTTATCCAATCGATTCGCATGATTCCGACTCCTGGAGCAATAATGTAGGATAAATCGTTTCTAACTTAGTGAGTGTTTTCCATAAACACTTTCTTTGTCTTCAGGGACTGAAACCAATACCCAGCTTCTCACTGATAGAATGATTAGAGAAGAACATTTTGCATCACAGGGTATCCACCAATTTCCCTAGGGTCATTTTTCTTGTTCAGGGGCCGACAATCTTCTTTTACATCCCGCTGTGCAACGCTGTGGAGACCAAGACGGTTATACAAGCAAGAAATTTCTTGAACATGAAAAAAAAAGTTTTTCTTTGAAAAAAGAAAAAAAAAACATTTCCCTTCCCCAAGCAATATACAGGAAACATATATTGCGCTTGTGTCATATATTTTCCAGGTTGTAGATGAAAGTGAACATTTTTTGGTATTTGTGTATTTATTGAATGTGAAACCTTACACTTTGTAAACATTGTTTTATTATTTAATCAACATTTCATACTTAATTTGCCTTCCTACTAAATAATAATTTATTTATTTGCTATACAATATGTTTAATAAATATTTTTAATCAATTTCATTTTGTAGCTCGGGAAAAACAATACATTAAGTAGTTTTAGCAACTTATAAAACCATTTTGTGGATCACCTAGGGAAGGAAATAAGTAATCTAAGAAATCACCCGTTTAACTACTGCAATTAAAATCTTAATAACATTCTGAATACTTTGTTAAGTGGCATAAATATATTTTCTTTAAATTCCCCTTTTTAAATTTAAGAATTTGAGTTTAAGCAGGTTATTAAGCCTTCTAAATAAATATTAAGAAAATAAACTAATGTTTTCAAAAAATGAAATTGCTGTTTGTAGTAAATAAATTACTAATTTGCTTGATCTTTTTAATTAGTAACGCACATTTTTAAAGCTTTTAACCATTATCCCTTCGCCAATTTTCATTTCATTTTAAAAAAGAGATAGTTTCATGAAGTTTACTTTTAATATTCAATTACGTGAATTGATCTTTCTCCTTATACTATATTTTGAGTTTCATATACTCTGCACATCATAACTTAAAAACTACTGAATTAAACAAAACTTATTTTTACTAACTTTAGATTCCTTTAGAATCTTATTTTCAGTTTTTCAAAAAAGCAGTTTTTCTTTTCTCAGTTTTGTGAAAACGGGGTCCGGATTGAGGACAAAAATTTGGATTTTCTCAGTTGATAACGACCACCTTGAGTCACCATACATACAGAATGCTTCGTGTTAGTGTAGTTAATGGTTACATACTCAAGAAATCAAATAACTCGCAGTAAGAAGACAACAATAATTGGCATAGATTCTATTTTAGCAGAAGTGCTTCTAGCGATTCAACATCATTACTTCCATCAGTTGCAACTAAATGGAAGACAAGTGGTACAAACAGGATGAGATTGACGAATTTTCGAGAACTTGCTGAAAGTTAATCATAATGCCCCCTATAATAAAGTAGGACAAAAATAACAGAAAGAAACAAACGGTACCATTTAGGCATGGAAAATCAATAATGAAATGTTTGTAGATGGGCGGGATAAAGGGTTAAAATTTGAAACGTTGACTACCACAGGGATATTTCTATAGATGTGAAAAACCTCAAGAAAATTTAAATCACCTAGTAGCAGCATTTTGGATGATGTTGTCGGAAACAAGTCTGAAGTGTTGGTTTTAACTAAATATGTTGATAATAGAAGATTTATTTGTTTTCTTTTTCGAACATGATTGTACAAGGTATCATTTAAATTCTTTAACCAGTTATTTTATGTTAGTTGACTGTCCTTTCACTCTAATTTCCATTTTCCTGCAAGAATATAAATTTCTAGCTAGCGGGGTATTTAGGCGTTTATTCCAGTTGTGAAGCAGTTAGGCTAACTTACACATTTCTTAGTTTTTAGTAATCCATGACCTTTGATTTAAGCATAACTGTTGCCTTTTGTAAGCATGAGTTGGTGTCATCTTTTAACCTTTATTCGAGATAATAAAAAGGTCATTTACACCCGTATCCAGTTTCTGTGGTAATTACAATCCATAGCGAAAACTCACATATAGTCTTTGAGAGATTTGGTCTATTATATTAGCTAAGAAGAACAAACTGTACAAGGGTCATATTCCTTTGTTCAAAATTTAAAGTTAATTGATTTTGCCCAATGTAAATTAAATCATATTGACAGGAAATGTTATAAATTCCATAAATTTTCATGTCAGGGATATTGTCTATGAATATAGTGTTGCATATTTTATGAACAATAGAAAAAATAACATTGCAATTGAACTTTTGTAAAATATGTTCAGTTTTATAACTGGCATCAGGAAAGAAAAATTATTATAACTTAATTGACTTTTTGATAAAGGGTGCTGCGTCCTGTGTACACAGAAAATAGAAATACAGAAAAGAGGTTAACTTTTGTTTAATGCAATTGACGAATAGAATGTAGAATGTGGAAGGAAGGAAAGTGATGACACATTCCAAAAACTAGAGTTGTTTTGAGTGACTAAATATCACGAAAGAAAAATAATTGACGGGACAAGTTCAAAAACGAAGGGGATGGCAAGATTTATAAATTTCGTAATTGATATAACTTGAGGTAAGTCATCTTTATATCATCAGAGAGAGTGAATGCGCCAACAGCATAATGAATCCAAAAGAAGAAATTCATTTTTTTTTTACTTTTTTATCGAGTTCTAAGCGAAAGTTTGCTCTTTAAAAATTAATTATTATCAAATAACAAAGTGTGTGAGAATAGGACTGAAATGGTTCCTTCAAGCTAATTTTTCCGTTTGTGAATAACACCTGTTCTGGAACACAACATACGTTTGGCTTAGGCAAAGTCTTGTAAGAAAGGCTAATTCTTCATCTTCAGTATGAAAATAGTTGAATTCTTTAAGCATAGTTTCCAGAGAGAAGTTAGAATATTTCCCATCAGGACATAAATAAATAAATATTTTCTATCAAACAAAATCATAAGAAAATTACAGAAAACATACTTCTAAGTTTGTCGACAAATTCTAATAATTTCTTTCACAGCAAAACAATTATTGTGCAGTAATACAGAAAATATATCAAGCAAACATTCGGCTGTTGGGTAAAAGGCAGTGCCTAAATCAGAAGTATGGGCCGAAATGGAATGTTTGCGTTATAATCAGGCTCTCTCTTACCTCTTTGCTTCTAATTTACCTAAAACTTTATATTCGTTATACATACATTCAGTTATAACGTTTTTGGTGTTACATTCGAATAACATTTGCTTTGAAAAACATATTAAATTTTTTTTATTCCCAGTATTAAATAATAATCTCTCTTAAATCAATTTTTAAAGTTACAGGAACTTTAAAATATCTTGAGATCAGACTTTAAGAGTTCTACTTTCCAACTCAAAGGAACTATCAGATTATTATTAATATTTTACTAATGCTCTATAACTGAAGCCTCACTTTATTTTTCAAAGCAGTTTAACTTAACCATCTAAGTAGAAATGCTATGGAAAGCCTTTAACTCAATATCTATTATTTCTCAATATCTGCAATGCTTTGAAATCAGTTTAAAAACAAATGCTTTTTCTTTTTACAAGTTTGAACTTGCTATGATATAGAAACATTTGTTCCTTCTTTAATGACAAAAATGATAATTTAACAAATACCTAATTATTATAAATTGCATTTATTTTGATGTTCAAGTCACAGTTAAAATCGAAATCCTTAACTTACTTTCCTCGATATTCTAATATCACTCAATGAATTTTTTAACAGTGGTATAATTTACTAGAAACGTTAATCTGCTTGTGTTTCTCTTGATGAGAGTTTTTGTTGTGATGCTTCTACAGAGAAAAAAACTATCTTCTCTTTCTTATTTTATGCAGTTAAGTGTTGTTCTTCGCAATCATTTCTTGACCGGGAATTATACGTTTTTGCAATCGCTCCAGTCCGGCACCATTCTAAACGTTGGCGGCTATGTTGTGGGGTCAGTGGCAGTCTTCTTAACGGACGCCGTGAGTGCAGGCCACGAAGGGACCAACCAATCGACGGGAAATGGTTCTCGTCGACACGGGAACATCCAGGGTATCTTGCACATGCTTCAGAATCGCGGTACAAGTGTCTTGCGGACCGCCACAGCTTGTCGGCGGATGCGTCGATCCACGCGTGCTGACATCACTCTGGCTGCACCTGCACCCGCGCTTTGACATAAGGACCAACCCGTCCTTCTCAGTCCGATCACCATATCCCTCGTAAAATTGTCTATCTGCTAGAAGTGGCTTCGTTGACGACGGCCTGGCATTCTCTCCTATTATACGTATCATCCGGGACAAAAACCAACTTTTTTCGATAATTCGTCTATCAGAAATAACGACACGAATATTACCCATTCTGCCCATTCATTTCACATCATTATACCATACCATATTCATTTCACATCATTCGCAAAACTCAGTGACGTGCGTCTACTCTAAAATTTACATAAATTTCTGACCACACCTTCTTGGTGTTGCGTTTTCAATGTCGAGCAGTGTAGTTTAATTCATTGGAAATTTAGCGCTTCTTTTGAGAATGTCTTGACATACGTCTGTCAGACTAAGGAAAATTTAAAATTTTGTATTAAAGAATCTTACATAAAGTTATGTTCCTTAGAGGTATGTCAAAAAGTAATAAATAAATCTTCTGTATCTAATAAATGCATTTCCTTATTTATTCCTTTAGCACTGGTTTCGCTAAAATTATCCGCCGAATTTCGTGATTTCGTGAATTAGGGTTTTTACGCTTCGGATTTGTACAAAATGTTATTCGCTTTCATTTATAATTTCGATTGTAAGGCATGTTTTCTTATTTATTAAAAGCTTTATCCCAAAACATTTCTTCTTTTTATCTCTATTTTCCTTGACAGTTGGCATTACGATTGGTATTTAATTTCACTCATTTTCATAAACAACAGCATAGACTGACTAGGTTTCTAGCCTGAAAATGAAGAATTCAATATCTTTCTATCTCTCAAAAAGACAAAGACAGTTTTCATAAAGGTAACGCCAATCTAAATAGAAACTTTGCCTTGATGTAAATAACAAATTTATGTGCTCACTTTCCAGCTATCACGTTTATAATAATTAAATGTGACAATGCTATTCCGTAAATTGAAGCTGTAACCAAATTAGGAGTCTAATTTGCACTTGTTTCTCACTTCACGTTCCGACGAATCATCATCTTCACACGACAATCGCGAAATGAAACTTAACTGAAAGATATATTCAAACCACACATTACAATTCAACTAAAAAGTAACAAATGAAATGAATGGAATGAAACAAGCTTTAAACACTAAGTTACTTGCAAAATTACGTGATTAAAACTATGAAACACACAATCTGACTTTCATCAAGAAAACTCGTTTGCGATAAGAGAAATTCTAAACCTATGATGTTAAAATTAGAAAATTCACTCACCAAATCCCTGGGTTAGCTAGATGAAGCGTTCATCCTTTCGGGTTAACAAAGCACAGTAAAATCCCTTGCAACCAGCACTCAGTTAATCGGCACTATCACAGAAGGAAGGAAGCCTAAATTTAAATAAAAATATTTAGGTCTATGCGATAAAAAAACTGTGTAATGGATAACAGTTTAAGCATTTAGAAGAGGAAGTGATTCTGGCGCTCAACTCTGCAAGCCTTATTCAACCCATGAATTTTCCAGAACATAAAGATCATTTACCGATCCTTTTTTATGCATCAATGCGTGAAATGTGAGGATAATGCCCGATTCAGAAACAGCTCACGCTGAAAAGTGTCATGTTTGCTTTGGCTCTTGCCTGATGAGATTTAAACCAGTCCCCCTCTAAATTAAAAATCTGTCTGCTATTCAAACTCAAACTAATTTACATTTGGGTGAAACACGAAAAAAAATAGAGAGTAATGTAAGAACTAACATAGTAATATATTAGTTAATGTATACTACATAGATTGTAACAAGTTTTAATATTTTATTTTTCTTTGGTTCTTCTGACGAAGTTTGAGAATATTATTCGAACACAGTTATTGCTATAAATTATTTGTATGTCACAGATGTAATTTTGTCGGTGCTAAATTAAAAGCCTGTTAAACTAAATTAAAAGACAGTTACAGAAACTGCTTCTAATGTGTCTCCTGCTTGGAATGTCGGTAAGTTCGCTTAAATGACTGCGTAATTTGGGAAATAAAGAATGTCTACAAGATTATTTTTTGAAAATGCAGTAAGTTCCTTTTCTCTCTATTATTTATTGAATATTTATGAGCGATTTACATTTTTTTACTTAATAATATACCGAAATCAAATAAAATAGCAAATATTTCTGTTGTAATTAATGAAAAAAGCTTTGGATCGATGTCTCCAGTCCGAAACATGATTTCAGTTTCTTGTTTAGTCGATTACGCTGAGAACTTAAAAGTTTATTTACCTGTTTCTCCTATCAATAAAACTACGAATTCCATACTTAAGTACTACATTCCGGATATAAATTCCTGGGGTATTTACATGATTCCTTTCCAGTGTGCATTAATTTACATGGTCAAACTAAGAGAGCCTTGAAATTTCATGTTAAGGAATACGAGGTAAATGTTAGGAAAAAGGAAACACAGAAGTCCTCTGTTGCTCAGTATAGTTGGTCCGAAAATCACACTTCTAAATTTTCTGCAGACAAAATTATTAAAAAAAAATCTTCGATTGGTGAATTGGATTTTCTAGAGACGTTTCACATTCAAAAAATCTTTCTGTTCTAGTTAATGACCCGAATTCCAATCAACCTTTACCTTCAGTCTTTAAGGAAATTATGTTTCAGTTTTCTTGTTTCATCAATAGATGGCGCCAGTAACTTAACTCCTGCTCAGCCATTCTTATTTTATCACTGTATCTTATCTCGGTTATTTGCACTTTGGCAACTGAAGGTGATATTCCGGTAAAACCATCGAAACGTGTCCTATGAAAATTTGCAAATATAACGCTGATTTTTGTTGTTTGACTTCTAAATTAATATTTGTTTGACGTGCTATTTTACCTAAAT
Source organism: Stegodyphus mimosarum (assembly GCA_000611955.2). Taxonomy (NCBI): domain Eukaryota; kingdom Metazoa; phylum Arthropoda; class Arachnida; order Araneae; family Eresidae; genus Stegodyphus; species Stegodyphus mimosarum. The sequence goes on from KK121417.1 coordinate 262,465, forward strand.
TAAATCGTATTTATAAGTAATCAACCGGAACTATAAATTATGCAATATAATATGATAGTTTAATTAAAGCTCGTGCTATTCCGTCAATTTCTTGTCTTAATATGAAATTGACAAGAAATTACATACTCACCACATCAGATTTTTTCGTTTGTTCTATTGCCATTGTTCTAGTTATTTCAATGCTGTTATTAAAACGTACAAATTAAATTGTTTTACAGGTGGAAGTAAAATGAATGATAAAGCTGACCTTGCTTTTGTTGTTTATGAAGATATACAGAAAAAAAAAAGATTTCGAACAGTATAGAATTAATGGTAAGTGTTCTGGTTTTCATGCTGAGATGGTATGTTAAAATCCTGCTGTGAAATGGATTCAGAATTGTGAATGGATTCTTGCTGCAAATGGATTCTTGTAGAGATTTGAGTTTAATGCATATTTTAATATGTAGTGATTCTCTCGTTTCGCTACAACTATTACAGAAAATTAGTGTTTCAGAGAAACTTGCTGGTGAAATTCAGGTTATTATTAAGACTTTGCCAGATCTTGATTTCTACATTCATTTTGCTTACGTTCGTGAACACTGCGGAAATTTTGGAAATGGGAGACGAAGCTAGCCTCGAAGCTTCAAACTGATTTAGGTCTCCGTATTCCCGTTTCTCATTGGAAGGGCTTTTACAGAAATGATGCTACCTATATTTGGAGAAGAAAACATCTGGCCTCATCAAAAGCGCAATGCACAAGGGTATTCCTGTACAGTGATAGTGATTTTTTACAGGATAAATTGTGATCGATTTCAACAGATTTTAAATTACGGTATTTGCCGGCGTATAAGACACATCCCCTTTTTATACACATTTTGAAGGATAAAACTTTATTACTGATCATTATAATGAATTTACAGTATTTTAAATATAAAACAATACAAATACAAAGTAATACTTTCTGAAAAAACCCGATCTGTCTGGGAAAGAACACCTTTTAATCTTCATCAGCAAAACACAGACAGTCATCTCCAGAGCTAAATGAAACTTCTTCTAAATCAGCATCCTACAGCAAATTGTCCACTGTACCACAGTGCATTACTAATGCCACACTTCTTAAAGGATTTAAGCACTGTCTCTGTTTTCGCAGCACCCCATGAAGCTTTGACCCATTCAAAAACTTGCGAAATGCTAGACGTCTTCTTTCTTCCTGATAGTGTAACTTCAAAATTTACATGCTATGTACGCTGTGTTATTAGCAATGCCGATGTTGTTTTTGAGTCATAACCTGCCAAAAAACTGAACAGGAGAAATTTCGCACACTTAAAAGTCATTCACAAAAATTGGAAAGTTTAAACGAACCTAGCTGGAATCGTGGATGACAGGGCATAAGCATTCACGGAAATCTACCTAACTGTAATTCATACACTCCGCAAGGACACACAAAAAATAGCATAACTTTTCCGAATGGAGTAAATTTCCAGAAATGAATGTAATCAAAAACTGAGTATCGTCGTATAAGATGTCTGTTTTTCAGACCTATTTTCAAAGAAAAAAAAGTGCGTCTTAACGCCGACAAATACGGTAACGGTAACTCAATTTTTGACTGGACACAGCAATTTTAAAAGACTGTTTAAAGCGGTTTGGACTGGCTTCAAGTGCTTTGTGCAGCTGCGGTTTAGGCATTTGATTAGGATGTTAAGCATATTCTTCTTGAATGCATTCATCACGTCCAGCAGAGGAAGATACTTCAAGAAACTTCGAAGCACCTGTGGTATTTTGGCCACTATTTTTTCTGAACTTTTTCGGACTAAAGAGACAGTTTCTGCTTTTTGAAATTTCATTCTAAATATAGATTATTGATTATTTCAATATTTTATTACTTTTTACATATTTTATTTTTTCTTTTAATCATTTTCTTTCTTTCTTTCTTATTTTAATAAACTTATTTGTCTAAAATAATTTTACCCATTCAGTATTACTGTACATTTGCTTATTTTGATAGTGGTAAAACTTACTTGTGTAAACAATAACCTCGTAGTATACTTTGCGGAATACGAGAAATTGAAATGAAGATTTCCTAGGGAAAAAAGTAAAATTTGCTAAGAATTTTTAATTAATAACCGGAGCAAACGGTAAATTATTTCTGGAACCGGAGCAAACGGTAAATTATTTCTGGAAGCTTTTTAGTATGATAATCTTTGACTCTAAAAGAACTGTAACCAGTTTTATTGCTGAATTGTCTGGAAAATATGTTTTGATTTAACTATTCTGAAAACTTAAGACAACTACCTGAAATGGTTTCAGGATTTTAGAAATTGTAATATTTACGAATCTACTGAATATGGAAAATCCATGTTGCTCTCTTCGAAATTCGAAACACGGATCATAAAATTGTTAGCTGGTTATGCTAACCACCTACACGTGAGAATACATACCGTGGAATGCAATAATCTTTTGCATTCTCCTCCATTTAGGGAGTGACTGTGTAGAGGATGAAAACTCAGTCAACCAAATTCAAGAGGAGAATCATTATTGTTTTAATACATTTTTTTACTCAGGCACCATTGCAGAGTTTGTTAAGGGTTTTGAAACAGAGAATGTGTAAATATTCCAGGCGTTGGTTTTTCGTACGCTAGCTGTGCACGCTAAGTACTTAAAGTACTTAAAGTGTTTGCATTAGTACTTAGCTGTACACGCTAAGTACTAGTGCAAACACTGAAAAGGCGATAATTCCGTATATGAATAAGATTTTCTCGCTGTATATTACCCTGGCCAAAATAGTGTCATAGAAGTATTTTTGAAACCATCCGCTCTATAAAAACTTTCTTCTTTGCAATTTTTAGAATGCAATATATGACAGGAGTATTATAAAATTCCAAGCAATAATAAAGCAGACGACAAGAAGCACACCTTATAATCACAAGTTCCGTAAGACAGTGTTTCGAACTCGCGGCTCCAATGGAACTGTCGTTGAAGGGAAAAAGATAGAATGAAAAGTTGGACTGTATTTTTTCATTGTATGATTGTACGTCAGGCCACAATGGCCTGACGTACAATCATGCAATATGGAATGAATAGACAAATAAGACAATATGGAAGAATTTTCCATGTTGTTCCGGTCAGTAAATTTAGTTTGCCAACCAATACCTAGTGGTGCATCAGTAATCTGAAATTTCCGGTTTTCCGATTACACTTCAAAGTAAATTATTTAATGATTAATTCAATATACTCAGATTAAAAATAAATGCCATACTAAAATTTAATAATTGGCTGTCTATGTGTTTGAAATACAAAGCATAACCAATAGAAATTTCTTACAGGAAATGTTTTAGATTTCAGATAGAAAGTAAATATAAAGTTGAAGTTTTTCTTTGCATTAGATTATTGTTATTATTGCTTATGTATGTTTTGACAATATATAGTAAATGTATAGTAAAAACGTATGTTATTTATGCATTTATTGATTTATTGTTTCGTTAAAATGATTTTAAATAATGTAAATGTAATTTTTCTGTTCCGTCAGCTTTTTCACCTGGAGTATTCGACCCGCATACAATTTAAGTTTGGAAACAATGCTCTAAGTTACATTCATAAAAAATATTGATAATCATTTCAGATTTTATTATCGTATTCAATGAAAACTTAAAACTATTGTTAACTTGCAAGACTGGTGGAATTTTCCGTGTTTACAATGGATTGAATTATAGAATTATGGTTAAACGCATGACATAAATTTCATTTGGCTTTTGATCAAAAGCAATACGAAGCAGGAAAATCGAAAGTCTAATAGTCTTCTTTCTATACCATCAAACGTTCAAGAGGGCTATCCAACTGACAAATTTTAAGTGCTCTCCGCAAAAACACTACAGTTGTAAACATAAATACAATACCCTTAATTAGCCTGTAACCGCATCGGGATATTACAACTTGCCTCTCATCTCACATATATAATATGGACTTACGGACATTAATCAGAAATATTTTACATAACATACGCTAAAAAGGATTGAAATAATGTGCAGCGATTCTGTGTATCGAAATAATTTGATTGCATATACGTACATAAAACAGTAGATAAAAACTGTGACTCAGTTTTCGAACAAATAGTCACCCATTAAAATTATTTTATAAACCAAAATTCTGATGGCTGTAGTTCATTTAAGCATTGTATTCCCACGAGCAACAAGTTGCCGCCCGTTAATCTTTCTCTAACATTTTCTCCTTTTTCCTGGATAATCTGGATGGTGTTGCGATCTTTACCGAGAGGTGGCGCTTTTGACGCGATACGGGTCTCTTGCTCTCGAGATGCGAAGTCGTTTGAAATTAGTATGTTGTGATTGGCGCGTGTAGGAAGTTCGGAAGTGAATGGATATTCTTACAGAATGCTCGTTCTTTTAGTCGTTGTTCTTGTCTTCACGACCCAAGGTGAGTGCAAAAATTTTCAAACCGAAGAACGATAACTTTGCGAAGAATAATATTCAAAACACGACTGTCATACTTAAAAAGTAGGCGTTTCTAGAATTTATATTTAAAAGAGAGAATTTATTTATTAGTTTAAAAATCGCTTTCTAAATATAAAACTCATAAGGGAATATTTTTATTCTAAGGTAATGAATATTTATAAAGTCTCCAGTTATAAGGAAGCAAGCAATTTCATTTAACTTTTGCTATGTAAATTAAAGTAAGAAATATCTGATAGTTAATATTTTCATTAACTTCAAATTTTTGCTGATAATATATGTTAAAAAATGTTAGAATGATTCATCTCAGCAGGCAAACTTTCCAATAGTGACACAATTTAGTCATGTGATTCATTACTTACTGAACATTCTTCCAACTCATTAGATACACATATGATAACTATTACTTTAAAGGCCAATTTATCTTTTATTATTCTTTAAAATGAAGTTATTTTATAAATTATATTTATCTGCATGAGGCATAGGATTTTTATCAATATCGCACAACTTGCAAGACCCTAATTACCAAACTAATAGCTCTCCGTAAAACCTCTGATGTCAATAAAGCAAAAATCAGTAAATCGAATTATATGGAATTTTGCAATTTTCCTCCCTCATTTGAAGTTAAAAAATGCTTTTATATATATTTCGATTCTATCGTTTCAGTTTGTTTTATATTAACTAAAATATGAACAAATATATTTTAAAGCAGCGTTGTTTTTACTTCTCGGGAAAAAATTCGGAATATGGCCAAAAGTAATAGAAACTGACTGTAAAAGTTACAGTACAAATCGAGGCTTTGCTGAACGATTATTACTCGCCAATGAAAGAGCAAGTTAACAGTCTAGTGCTTGAATTTTAAAGAAAAATATAAAAACTGTAATGCTAAATTTAAAACTTTGCTCTTTCGCCTAATTATGTATTTTAAATTTCTAGAAATGAAACACAAATATAAAACTCTATTCATTATACATATCATAAACACATCTGGAGTCTCTCTGAATGTGTAGTGCTCTGTACACGAGACGTTTATCGTTTATTGTATAAATCGGGTCCTGACGCACTGTTTGGCATTTTTTAAAAAATTTTCCTTATATATTTCAAAACACCAGCAGCTTTACCTAGATTCGATAAATAAATTGTTATGCTTAAAAAGAGTATAGTATTACCCATATTATACCCTTTTAAGTGTTACAATTTTTAGGGCTAGTCCTTTTCCCAGTCCTTTTGTAGGCGCAAGAAATGAACTGAATATATTAGGCTCTTAGAACAGATGAAGCTAAATTTATGGAGTTATTTCAAATAAGAACGGCATTCATTCTTATGAAGACAAATATTCACACATAAAATTCTTCAAACAGATCATCATTTATCATAGATTTTATTTAGATACGGAAATAAATCTATTTCTTATTTAAGAATCGCAATTTTGTTTGAAGTGATAATAACTTTAACATTTCTTTAGAACACAGTATTCCAGAAATGTTATATCGTGATTATAAATTATATTTATGTACTCATGGGAAAGTAAAGGAACGTAAATAGTAGTCTGATCGTTTCATTTTGTTTTTAAATTCAAAATAGTTTTTATAATTAAAAATGTTAAAACTTTGCAATAAAATCTTCTGTGTTATAATAATGTTTTACATTAGCTACGGCTAGGTTAGTAACATCTTCACCGTTCGAATTTACGCGAATCTTAAGCAATACTTTAAAATTTTGAGAATATCAAATGTTTTCGAAAAGTGTTTGGAAATCATAGAATTTTGAATTTCTTCTATTATATTTTATTTGCTATTATAGAATCTGTTAAAACATATTTATATCTCTGTAATTGATAGGCTACTTTCGATTAGAATTTTCGCAAAACTGTGTTGCAAGTTAATCCTATTCAAAATACAGTTCAGGAGACTGAACTTGGAAGTATCCTAAGTTTTGCTGGATTCTCAGTATGCAAGAAAAATAGTCTTCCGTTGCCATATTAACGCCGATAAATAGTTTCGAAACCAAAAGATCCATTTTTTCATATACAACTCAGAAACAAGTGATATAAATTTTTTTAAAGTCAATTCCTACTTAAAAACAAAGAAAAATTTTATTTTAGTTACTTTTTATTAACATTAATAACAGTTTTTTGTTTCTAATTTATGAAGCTGATGGTGGTCTATAATTTCTCATTCTATCCATCTCTTGTCTTGAATCTTCCCAGTCAGTTTCGAGCAGACAAGTTCTTCAATTAATATCCCATCTAATGATTTCACACGATTCAAGGCAACCTGCTGCGAAGAGTTTTCTCAGAAAGCTTTTCTTGACGCTTATATTTTTCTTTCTCTAACCTTCGCTTGCGTTGTAGTTTCTTTTCGTTTTCTTTTCGTATTCTCCGTTTGTGAAGCAAGGGAAATTTTGAAGGGTTATATTTTAAACATATATTATTATCACGTTAACATATAAATATGGGCAGAATTTTCGCTACATAATGGGGCATTACATTCGCTTCATCCAACTCTATAAAACTAAAATTCTTTAATTCCATATACTTTAAAAATCTTTAGAATTCTGTCTTACTGTTGCCACTTATTCTTGTTAAATATCACAATCCTATTTATCACAGTCATGTGCAATTATTTTTTATATGTTGTTATAAAATTAATTTTTACAGCACGTGAGAATTCTTAATAAACGGTCATGATTTGTAAGTCTTATAATATATTTAAAAAAAACAGCATATCTTTAGTTCCGATAAACAGGAATAAATAAGTAGGAATTGACTTTAATATATGAAACAACTGTATTAACATCAAGTGTTATCCACTACAAGTTAAAAAAATGTATTTGAACTTGAGTGGATGAATAAAAAGTATTTTATTAACGATTGAAATTTGAACAAGATATAGGGAAAGTGTGGGCTAATAGTAGGAATGTAATAAAAAATATAAAATTTATTTAGTTCTATATATGTAAACTTCATCTAAAATGTATGGTCTAATTTTATTTAACTAAATACTAATTACATATTTAACTACATATTAATAATAACTAGTTAGTTTTTGTTTTGTAGTATATGTCTTTTCCTTGAAATGTTAATAAAAATTATGGTCCGAGAAAGGTTTCGTAAATTTTTAGTATAAATCCTAAGTTGAGAATATTTCTCAAATTTTCGCTATTTATATCATCACCGGCTCACAAAGTTTGTCTTTTTCGTCCATAATAAAATTATTACTCAAATTTTACATGTGTTAGTTGAAAATGTTTTCCTTAATTGAAAGCAACGGACTGAGACAACAGGTTTATTAAACCTATTATTATATTATTTATTAAACCATACAAAGTTTGTTGTCAGGCATATGAATGGTACTCCAGATATGATAAGTCGAGAAATGCAATTTTATTGGAAGATTAAAAAAATGTTGGATGCATTTCTGTTATGAATTTTATTACTTTACATGGAAACATTCTGAGTACATTCTAAAATAGACTAAATAAAACATTTTATAGCACGCTGCATAATCGCCGAGATCTGTATACGAGCCAGTTTCCCTTATAAAATCCTCCACGAAAGCACGCCTTCCCTTACGTAGATAGCCCTCGAGGGTTTGCCGTAATCACATAAAACAACCAAACCAAAAGCAGAATCGCTGAGATTTTTAATTAATTAGAGGATTATTCATAATTAGAGAATTATTTATAATTAGAGATGATATACAAAAAGACTTGAATTTTGTTGAAACAACTAACAACTCTCACAAGCAATTAAGCAGCTATAAGTAGTCCAAGCAGAAAAGGAAATGAACGGAGAAAAACATGGGCCGTAATATAGCTTAACATGCAAAGTGCTAAGCTTAATTCCCCAAAATCGAGTTCACTTTAAATCTTAACCCAACTGACTCATGTCTGCTCACAATTTTTTTTTCATTTATAGCGTTCCTCAAAGATCAGCTGTTTTTGAAGTTTCCAAAGAAATCGCTCCAAGAGGTTTAAAACTGTTTTTTGCAAAACCTTCCAGAATATCACTATGTAGGCGAAAAATCGCCAGATGTCATAAAGGCATAAGTAGACAACTTCTCCAATACTAAGGTTGTCTTTGAGGCTATGATGTCATGTGATATGTTATGTCTCCCGTCTCCTTAACACTAGATTTATGGGGACGATCATTTTGACGGATTTGAAACTTCATGAGCAAAATTAGAAAAACTATTATTTTGATAATTTTCTAATTTAGGCTGACAATTATCGATGTATTGAGAAGAATACATACCCATATTTATTTCTCCTTCAGCCCTTTAATTTCAGAATTCTGTATAATGTATACCTTTCTCTATGGATATCAGTCAAAATAACGGGAAAGCTAGTTTCACAGTTAATAAATGTTTTATTATGAAATTATTTTTCTAGTGATAAATATAAACGTAATTAGAACGTAGATGCTATATAAAAATCCTAATTCAACGCAAATATTTTTCAATAACTTCGAGACCAATATCAAAGCATTGTAATTAGTAAGAAGAAGGATAGGGAGAGAGATTAGAGAGAATTAGAGTTTACTCATCGACAACTCTTGTAGAAAACGTATCAGGAAAGTTTGATTCCGATTTTAATGGAGAACAGTATTCTTATCCTTTTATATAAAAGTGAATTTAATTGTTATCATTTCCCACATTTTTTGGCTTTCTTTTAGTCAAAAGTACGTTTCAGCGAACCTCAAAATTACAACAGAAAGAAATCAATGTTTGGTTGCCTCCAAGTTCTCCTTCGCTTTTTCATCAAAGTTATTGTTAGTGAGCAGAAAGTAAAAAATGAACCGATTCATTTCAGCTGGCATGCGATTCTTATCTAATACCATAAAAGAGGGGATTTTCCTCCTGTAATCTACCCCGTTCAGTTTGATTATTGTAATATTACATTACCGCAGGAAATTTACGTTTGGTTCATTTCGTGAGAATGATTTTGAAGATTATGTTCTAATGCTCCATAATCAAATTAATTTTCGAAAATATAAACAAGTATCTGAAACACGTATACGAATATAAATCGAAGTTGTGTCGAAATTTATAATAGCTAAAACGTCCCTAGAGTCATTAGAATTTTCCGAAGCAGGAGATGTAAAAAATCTGCAGTACCCTCCCCGGGATTCGAACATTGAACCTCCCGATTGCTAGTCGGACGTGCTATTCCTTTACAACCCAAAGGAACGCGTTAAGGAGAGAGAAGATGCACTATGTACTTCCTCTTTTAAAAGGCGACTGTGTATGAGGGGACCCAATCGCAAAATCCTCCTGGTAACGAATACATTCACCACCTTTTACTTCGGGGGAAACTTGTGGATTCGCTGAATTTTTCTGAAGCAAGAGATGTGAAAATATGTAGTGCCATTTCCGGAATTCTAACACCGGACCTCTCGATTGCTAGCAGGACCTACTATTCATTTACACCATGAAAGCACGATGTAAGGAGGGAGAAACTGTCTTATACGTCTGCTTTGAAAAAGTATGCTAAGAAATCATGTCACGTGCATGAAGTTTGCAGTTGTAATAGCATTCGGTTGTCAAATAGCTTTAATGTATGCTGTATGAAGAAACATGTACGAAATAGTGTCCTTTGGAATAGTGTAGTCGTGTTGCAATACAAACTGACTTAAAGCCTCTTTCGACCTTCGGTTAAATAACATATTTTAAACAAATAAACTGGGGTTTGAAAATAGATTCTTTCAAGCTATAACGTTACTGCATCTCAGATGGTTCTACCATAATTGTGCAATGAGGTCAACGGTTTCAGACAGTTCAAGCTATCTGAAAAAACGAGGCAGAAAATCTATGGCAGATACCATAAGGATCATTCTTCCAATGCTTAAGGAATGATAGGATACTGGAGTAAGGTGCATGCATTCCGATTGCAGTGTTTCCTACATTTAAAATGAACAATCGTATAAGTGTTTTTTTGCGAGTTATCCGAATTTAGACGTATCCGAATAAATTTTCAATTATTATAATTTTGAACTAATTGGGATCATTATCTAAAAGGTCTCTTTTACATTTACCGTTATTCTGTTAGGAGCATATGTGTGCAATTAAATAAAAAAGCATATAGATAAAGTGTTTTATTTTTTCTTTGCAGTTAATACTTTTTTGTCCAATTTTGCAAGCTGCTCATATTTTGCTAGTTTAATATTTCTGTTTATTAACCACTCTCAGATGACTAATCTTAAGAAGGCATATAGTGAGCATACTTTGGTTTTTAAGTTAGCAAGATATTGTAGAACATCCTTTAGTGACTGACTCTGCAATTCACATATTAAAATTGGAACGATACAGAGAAGTTTAGTATGGGCGTCTGACTTAAGGAAACAAAACATTCTTTCAGAAATGTAATAGATTTCTTGATACTGAATTTCTAATACTCTTTGATGAGCAAATATTTGTAACTGACTATTGTCGAATTTTAAAAATTATCATGCGACAGAATAGTGTGTTTAGAAATTTATGCCATTTAAAAGAGCAAATTATTCGTATTTCCCCTTACTCTTTTCTAAAGATATTTCTCCAATGCAGATAGCATTTTTCAGTTACGAAATACATGATTGCTAAATGTAACATGCCTGAAAAAGCTAAATAATCCTCTCAAACATCGAAATGATATTTGTATATATGTATATTTTTTCTTATTACATTTAGTTTCAATTGAATTTTCTACTACATGCAAATAGCTTTCTTTTCAATGACTTGGATATGTCTACAGTATAAATCAGAAAAAGAGATAAAAGGCATTCTTTTTTCTCATTCTTAATACAATAAAGGAGCTTTCCTAATCTGATAAAGGCAAAGTTCGAAAGAATAAACAAGAATTTAATATCTGAAAATCAAATGCACCAACAAATCGCACAAACAAATGACAAAGCACAAACACGTTCCTTAATATTTGTATTAAGTCTCTTCTTATTCATGAAAGACAAATATATTTTCAAAGTTTTCCATTGTTATTAAATATTGAATACTAAGATGCAAAGTAATTTTTATTGCAAAATTTCAAAACAATTTTACATCGGTAAACAATGTTTTACAGACAGAATATTTCTCTATTCTTTATTAATGATATTTGTCTATATTTAAATTTACATATATTAAATATATGTAAATGTGGTTTTTCAAAAAGATTATTCTATAAAATATGGGATTACGTCGTTTGAAATATATCGTAATTTAAAACCTTCATTAGATTAAAAATACTTTTTACTTCCCTTGAGTTTGTTTTAATATCTAAAATGAGCAATAAAAGATCAATTGTGCTAAATTTCTAAACCGAAAGCACTTTGCATGTTTGTCAAATTATTATTTAGCATAAAAATGATAATATTTGTTAAATAAGATCATTGACAATGGAAATGTTTAGCAATGAAATACGCATTCTAAAATATTTCGTTATTTTGTATCTCCAAGTTCACATCTAATCTTTTGTTAAAACTTCCATTTTAGCATGTTCTTGAGGAAAAGGAATTATTTATCAATTGAAAAAACTTTTATATGAATTTTCATTATAGTAATTTATTATAATATTCTAAAGTTTTATTAAAAACATAAATATTTTACTGCATTAAAGTTTGTCATTAACATTGCTGATAACATCAAGTAACAATAATTTTGCTACAGAAAATATTTTTCATGATTTTGATGGCTATTGTGATACTGATTTCTGGAATCAAGTTACATATTCTCCATTGGATATCAAATATTCTGAGATAGTATTGACCACTGACGTAATTCCTCTGATTCAGAAACTAGGCTACCTTTGGTAAAAATTGTCTTCAGTTAGTTTAAATTCAGTGACCTTGTTTGAGCCTCAAATTCAGACTGGCGCCAAAATTTAGAATATTGAATATCGAAGGTATGAGGTACTTCTCCCGCCTTCTTAGCATACCTTCGCGGTGTAATGGTCAGCGCACTCGGCACGTATTCAAGAGGTTCGAGTCTCGGTGGGGTCATTCTTCTTTTTTCATGATTCCTACTTCAAAAAAATCCTAATGGCTCTACAAAGGCACAGGAACTAAAAAAAGGTGGTGGATAATGATTCTCCACCACCATTGCATGTGGCAACTGGGCGTCCTAATCCCCAGTCGCTCTTTTAAAGAGAGAGTATATAAGGTATTTCTCCCGCCTTCTTAGCATGCCTTGGTGGTGTAATGGTCAGCACACTCGGCGCGTATTCAAAAGGTCCGAGGTACGAGTCCCGGCGAGGGCTTTCTTCATTTTTTCAGACTTCTGCTTAAAAAAATCCTTATGACACTGCAAAGGTAGCATCAGGTTCCCAAACAATGCCTCATATTATTCTTAAGGATAAAATCGTGGTAAAGCTATCCTTATCTCGAGATGTTTCGTACCTCGGGAATGAATGGTTCAATCGAAATAAAATTTTACACTTGTACACAAGAGTAACACTTGATCACACCCATACAAACCACCGTTCCAATCCTCGAGAGGAGAGGTTTCCGAAAGAACACTACTCGTACGTTTAGGATAATATTCTACACACGTATTTATGGCTCAATATCAAGCAAAATAAGAAAAAAAAATTGAAGTTCCTCTAGCAGTTGTCGTGATTAGTAGAATTGGCAAAATACTTAAGAATAATAAACAGTTCATGCTCTCTTTGAAACACGTTTAAGGCAGATATATAACTAGGCAAATAAGCAAATTAAAATAATTAATTAATTTAAGAGTAACACGCAATAACAATTATTAGAAATTCAGATAATAGTAATCAGTGAAGTTTTAAAATTTTCAGTACTAGTTTCGAAGGTTTCATTATAGAAATTTCTTTTTCAGCTGTAAGAGTAGAAATAACGAAAGACAGGCTTGTGCTGAAGAAGAAGGATCTGTAGTGAAGCCTTCGAAACTAATACTGCAAATCTAAAATTAACGGTGATTACTCTTGTTTGAACTCCTAATAACATTAGATTGTTTTAGATTCTTGGTAAAACTCCCTTGATTTCAAGGGCAATCAAACATAGCAAAATATTTTTAAAAGATGGGGGGGGGAAAGCAACTGTACTTATTGAGAAATCAATCATCTTAGTAAACAGAAAGAGTCATATAGTCATCTGTTAAGGAAAAGCAACAACGAAACCTGAAAAGATAAGATGTTAGGTTTTCAGAAATGTTTGAAATGATTATAAAGAATTAATGTCATTAACTAAAGAACACGGCAAATTTTTGTGAATGTAAAAGGCATCAAGGGAATTCATTTCAGCAATGGGAAAGATTTTGTGGATAATTTTAACAAAATAAGCAACAGTAACTATTTGAATTACCAGATATGATTAGACATTTGATAGTTTGTTTATTTTCCCTTTATGAACAAAGGTCTCGAATATTTTAATATCAAATATTAGCTCTCTTTTAGTCTTGCCGGTTATGTCAGACTACATTGACAAGATATGCTTTAAATTCCCTAAGGATTAAAATCAGAGGTGGTATATATAAGAATCGACTTTGATTCTCTAAAATCTTGTAACTGACATAGAAGAAATGTCTTGTCTTTGTGCGAATAGAACAGTAAACCTAAAGCAAACCCTTGTATTAAAATTCAGGCTTTAAAGACAGATACAATTACAATTTGAAATTTTTAAAAAAGAGTTTAGGAAACATAATAGACGAGCATGGATAATGTTTCCATCAGATTATGGGAAAGACTTTTGTAGCAAAAGTTGCATCACTCCAATCTTTTACAGAGATGAACATAAGTAGTGTTCCGTTCACAAAGGAAAACAATTACGAGGTTCAAAGAACTATTCAAAGAAATAAATTTATACCTCTACAGAGAGGGCCAAATTTATGCGTAAATTTTCATATATATGACTTAATATTTTTACCTATATTAACATTTTTTTAAAAACTGTTTTTGGTTAAAATTAATTATTCTCTGTCACTTACTCTTACCTAAATGTCTACGTGATTGACATTTCCAGTTACCTGGGAAGAAGAAAATTAACACTATTTGTACTGGTCTAACGCATTAAATTTGTAGCTAGTTTACTTATGAATTTTTAGTATTACAGTTGACTTTAACGGCATTAACATATGAAGCAGCACTGTATTTTTTCTGAAACAATTTGAAATAAATACTTTATGTCGATATATGCATTGCTTATATAGTACTAGGAAAGCAATTTGCTACTAAAGCAGTACTCTTCAAACTCTTCAAAATGCTACATTTACATGCAACTTTTTCCAGGGGTTCCACAAGTCAAATTAAAATTTGAAAGAATCTAGATTACTATGTGGACAACAAAACTAAATATTTAAGCAAGTAATTAAACAATACTTTGTTATTTCTGCCGTTATTGAATAAAAATAAAAATATAACTAAAATGTAATAACTGCTAGTCCAAAGGGGCAATGTGCCCTGAAGGACTATTAATTTCGCTTTGGAATTTTGCGTTGGTTCACTCTGTAAGATTTATCCTAATTTTTTAACAGTTATTTTAAGTTATGCAACTTTTCTATCTATTCTAATTTCAGCTTACAATTTTCTACCAGAATGTAATTTCAGCAACACAGTTAACGCGAATGAGTAAAAGTGCTATTTAAGTCGATATTTCGCGGACTTCGGGAGAGAGAGTTTGATTTTCCTGACTAGCGCGCGTTTGCCTTTTGGCTACGTTCTCTCTTGCATACTACGGTCGGCCATACTTTAGGCCCTTTCTTGGCTTCGCCGATTTAATTAATATTTAAGGGACAACTACTTAGAAACCTGATAGCTTCGGCTATGTCTTTCAGATAGCTTTAGTTAAGCTTAGATTAGTTTAAATTCATAATTATTTAAGTTCAAGCCCAAGTGGAGGCTTTGTGTATACTCCGAGTTAGGAGTTTATTGTATTTATTCCGAGAAATAAAAAGTAGTAAACCCTTCTTAAGTCTTACGTGTTTGTTCACACACTTAAAGCGATTATTCGCTTTTTAGTGTTTGTGGGGTTTACGATTGAACATTGGAATTAAATAAGTGAAACCCCACATTTGGCCCCCGGAGTTGTTCTTAACAAATCATGCCGTTAGGTAGTGAAGGTTTCTCTTTGACCCCTCCTACCGTTCAGTTCCCTCAGCCACAACCAAACCCCATGGAAGGATTCGGATTTATCGTGGAAACTATGAGAGCGTCTATAAAGCCAACAGCAACTTTTTATGGAAGAGTATCCGTAATAACCTTCCTGGAACAGCTGGAGTAACACCTCACGTTATATCCTGTGAACCAGCCGCAAAGAATTATCATCGCTACGTGAAACTTAAAAGGTCAAGCCCTCAGCTGATAAAAGCATAACGGCAAGAGTTTGTTTTGTGGGATTCAGGATTCGAAACGTAGACTTGGGAAAAATTTAAAAATTCGCTATTGAAAGCATTCCCAGTGGTGTGAGACCGCGCAAGACTGAAATCAGAATCATCATTCAGTAAATGTCAAAATAATGTTGACGAATTAACAGATTTCATCTTAAGGAAGATCCGCATTGTCAAATTATTATATGGAAAAAGGTCCGACAAGGAAATCATCGAATAATTTTGCCGCGGTTGCTTCCGTCAATTCAGGATTTTCTTGAAGTTTGAAATCCGCAAACTCCGGAAAGCTTTTTCGAACTTGCTGTCGAATTTCAGAGTAGGCGAACTGCCAAAAACGCGCGTGCGAACAATTTTAGGCAGTATTCAAGGTTTTACGTCCAGACGAAAGCTCAAGTTCAACAGAATTCCTATCGGCAAGAGAGGAAAGTACTTGTAAAGCCGGATAAGAAAAAAGCTGGTCAGACCAAAGCGTGGAGAAATAAAAAGTAGTTGGACTAAGGGGTTGAAAAGAAAAATGTAAACTAGTCGCGGTGACCAGAAGGAGGGTTAAGTCACCGTGTGAGGAGGTAAATCCCTCAGAAATCAAACTGAGTGCGGTAGTCCTACAAAATTTGGCCTTGCCAGAAATCCAGTTACTACTAAACGACGTCTCTACGACCGCCTTACTGGATACTGGAGCTCAGTGCAGCTTCCTGTCACAAGATTTTTTCGACCGCCTTACAGGAACAGGGGCTTTTCAAAAAGCATTTTCATCATTATAGACTGTTTAAGATAACGGGACAACGGGTGATTGCTGCCAAGGCAAAAAGTGTGTCTGCTGGGGAAAATTGGGGCTGCATGTTCAAATAAAAACTGAGGTTCAGAAAATAAACTTTCTCGTAGTAAAGAATTTATTAACCGCAGTCATATTTGGGGTTGATTTCTTATACGCAGCTAGCGCAAAAATAATTTTAAAGATTCTAGCTTACTGGTCAAGATGGACAAAATTCAAGAAGAAAAAAACGCAGTCCCGGAGGTGAATCAAAGTCACCTCGAAGAAGCATAAAAAGAGAAAATTCAAGAATTGGTAAGAATTTTTTCTCAATTACTTGATGACAAACCTGGTTTCTGCCAGATTGTCTCACATAGCATCGATACTGGTAATGAGCCCCCAGTTCGTTCAAAACCTTACAGATGGCATCGGGTGAAGGAAGGCATTCTCGAGCAACACATTAAGAAAATGCTCGAGGGTAAGGTAATTACGCCAAGTACCAGCCCCTATGCTAGTCCTGTAGTTTTACGTAGAAAGAAGAATGGACTGCCACCCGCAGATTCGAATGCATGGAGATTCCGAATTGATTATCAAAATTTAAATAGCATAACGAAATACCCCTCCCGATTATGGATGAAATTATGAGAAAAATTCCGTCGACTAAATATATTACCCCTTTAAACGTGACGTCAGGCTATTTTCAAATTGCAGTAAAACCCAAGGATGTTGAAAAAACAGCTTTAATTAGAAAGTGAGGCGTGTATGCTTTTCTGAATGCCGTTTGGCTTAAGCTGAGCTCTGCTTACATTTCAAAAAGTTATGGATATTGTTTTAAGGCCAGTCTTGGGAAAAGTACAGTAATATATCTCGATGATATTATTGTGACGAGCTAAACACTAGAGGAACACATTAAACATTTAGACGAAGTTTTTACATTATTAAACGAAGCGGGACTGAAAATTAATCCAAAAAAGCGCAAATTTGCCCCCAAGGAATTGAGGTACCTCGGCTATAAAATCTCGAAACACGGTACCGAAACTGACAATTCTAAAATTTTAGCGATCAAAAGTTATCCACCACCAAATACGGCTAAGAAATTATCATTTTTCTGGGAATGTGTTCCTATTATAGAGTATTCATAAAAGATTTCGCAAAAGTAGTTGAAACCCTGTTGGTGCTTAAACGAAAAAAGACTTGGTTCACATGGATAGCGAAGGCGAACATGGCATTTGAAGGATTGAAACACGCCTTAATTAAAGCCCCTGTTCTTAAATTCCCGAAAGGGGATCAAAATTTGGAAATTGCAGCAGACGCGAAGACTACGCAGTTCTTTCCCAAAATGGGAAGCCACTAGCTTTCTTTAGCAAGACGCTCAATCAAACTCAACGAAATTATACCTCAACTGAGAGGGAAACTCTCGCAGTTCTACTAGCGGTGCAAAAGTTTCGGGTGTTCTTTGGATGTATCCCGATAACTGTGTATTCAGATCACGCTGCAGTTGGTCACCTATACTCCGGTAAAAATCTTTTGCCCCGGCTCATACACTGGACACCAAAAGTGCAAGAGTTTAATTTAATAATAAAACACACACCGGGGAAAGAAAACGTAGTTGCGGATGCACTATCCACAATAAAGATCGATAAAGACGGAAAGACAATTAAATGTACGATGCTAAGTGCGAAAATTATATAATCCCGAGGAACAATAATTGCCGAATTAAAAACGGACCCAGAATTTAAAGACATTTACGCCTATTTGGAAGGTCCCGAAAATTTTGAACATGTAGACTTAACGGCTGTTCGCAATAGGGCGGGCCATCATGAAATTACCGATAAATTGCTCTTTTACATGAGTCAGTTTCGATACCAACCATAATCAAGAATTGCGGCCGGTAGTCCCAATGAGTCTACGCTTAAATTCTAGAGGAGCTCCATGAATCGAAATTGGGAGCCCATCTTGGTGTTAGGAAAACACTGCAAAGAGTCTGCGAAGCGGTGCATTTTTCGCAGTTATACAAAGTTGTCACGGCGTATGTCAGTCATGTCACTTGTGTCAATTAATTAACGACGTTAATTACAACCTGACCGGGTACTTAAATAGCATAAAATCCACTTTTCCAAATGATGTGGTTGGCATTGATTTGCTTGGTCCTTGAACAACGATCAATAGAAATAGATACTTGTTAACCATTGTAGATCATTTCTCAAAATGGGTGCAAATAATTCCCCCTAAACGGTCTTCAGCAAAAATAGTAGCAGACTCGTTTCTAAATGAATATATTTTAAAATACGTGGTCCCAATAAAAGCAATATCAGATAATGGTAGGCTATTCGTAAGTAATATATTTGAAATTCTTTGTACAGGCCTTGGCATACGTCATCTAAAAATGGTACCTTATAGACCGCAATCAAATATTGCGGAACGCGTAAATAAGAATATAGTTAAAATTATTCGGGGATATGTTAATAATTATCATGACCGTTGGGACAGCTGTGTCAATGAATTATGCTTTGCCTTGAGAACAGCATAACATGGTACCACACAGAAAACACATCGCAGAATTATTCTTAGGAAGAAATATTTTAACTCCACTGGATAAGCTATTTTTGGTTCAACAAAAGCAGGAAGAGCTTCAATTGAATGGCATCCAGAAAATTATTAATGAAACCATCAAAAATTTTAATGAGGCAAAACAGAAAATCTATTATGATAGAAAGAGACGCGAGGTAGATATATAGGATAGGCCAAAAAGCGTTAAAATTAAAACATTCCAGATCATCTGCACCCGAAAATACGGTAGCCAAATTTGAGCCCAGGTTTGAAGGGTCGTTCATTATCGAGAAAATTAAATTTTCTACGGTTTACTTAAAGGCGGAAAGTGGATAGCCAACAATTGCTAATATGGACCAGCTGAAACCGTACTGTAGTCGTACGGATTTTCTAGTCTTAAAAGATCTATTGCAGGTTTTGTAAGTGCTCCGAGAACATTGATTTCGCCGTAGCCTAGCAAGGATCCCCCAGCAACAAAAGGAAAACAATCGGATAACACTGAAGAAAGTACCGCCAAGCGAACACAACAGCAGCCACAAGTTTCAGGCCCAGCGAGAATGAAGAAAATGAAACAAAGAAAAGTTCCCCTTCAACAGAAGCCAGCGCCGATGGGAAAGCAGAAAAGGCTCATGCAGAATATGCGAAGAAAACGCCCAACGCCACAACTGATTTGTATATTGTATTTTAATTGTATAGTTGTTGTTGCAATAAAATTCTTTACTTGTATTTAAGAAACCTAGCATTAAGAAAAAAAAGAAAACAAATCATTTGGCATTTTTCTTAATACTCGGTGACTGTAATCCCAATTACATCAGACAATTAGAATTATAATATAAGTGATTTTATAAGGAAAAATTGTTAGACAGGAAAGAAAAAATGTAGGTTAATATTGATGAGCAAATAATTTATATGCTCCCTTAAATAATTTGCTTACCAACTTGGAGGCTAAATGAGTCTAATACGTTCACATTTTATTTGTCAACGCCAATTTGCAAAGCTATCAACGAAATTCAAAAGTCTCAAATGGCGATTTTTAAAGGAACCAAGAACTGTAGAAAGTATTTTCGGTCCAGTGACTGAGTCTCGAGTAATTACCCTTTGCTAATAGCTTACGATCGGAAAATTTCCCTTTTACTTAATAGGCCCTAATGTATCCGGTGATCACTTGCAGCTTATTCAATACTTTTTTCTTAATTTTTTTTAAAAACGGATCCCCCGACTTATGCCAATCCTTTATCTCGGGCTCGTTGCAACTTCTAGCAGAACCCTGGGGAGACGTAAAGAAAAAGGAAGACTGAAGAGGAGGGGAAAAAGAAGGGACCCACTTTATCCAAAAAGCGGTTCTTGTGCTTTCTCTACTTTGCATTATCTATCTTTTTACGCCTTATGTACGGCGTAAAAATTGGTCATAATAGCGCGCGCCTTTTCCGGTTACAATGAAAATTGATCGGCTTGCTCTTTGGTCTCAAAGTCAAGGATGGGAGGTAGAATGCTGCCATAATGAAGATAAAAAGTTCTTAATGTGGCGGAGGGAAGTGAACTGAGGCGTCTTCTGGAAAATTTACAAAGATTACGTGTCTTAATAAGAGCTCGGGGAAGGGGGTAAGGTTGTATTTTAATGTTTTTAATGGGCAGTGTCATGCCAAAAGCTCCACATAAGGCTACCAGAGGATTTTGGTTTTTGATCGGTAGTGCGTATCAGGAGGATGCTTGATAGATTATTTTATCGAGCAGGAAAATCAAAGTGGCAGATTCGGGGAATCTATGCAAATGACTTCTAGTGTTTTAGAAAGATAAAATATCTCATTGACTAAAGATGAGCTTCGAAATTTAACCGATTATTTTTCTTTCGTTGAAATATCTTTGAAATAAATTTCTTTTTTTTTCTTTGAATTATACTCGTTTTTCTTCGAAGTATATCATATTACTTGTAGTCTAACTATATTGAACAGTTATCTACCATTTACTTTTATACCTTTCATTTAACATTTGCGCTATGAACTCTTCTTTAATATACTTACATTTTACTTTTAAGGTCATATTAAATTCCGTGCAACATTTTACAACACTGAAATGAACAGCTGCACTTTTTAATATAAATATTTTTTTTATTGATCACAGTTAATTTGATAATTACATTGGATTTAATTTAACATTAAAAATTATAAAATTAATGGGCATCAGCGACTGTATTATGTATTATATTACAACAGGAATTTAATTTTATAAATTTGCGTAGATTTGAACTGTTACAATAGCCAAACTTCGGATTCCAATATGTCTATTTATCACAAAAGTGTAGCAACAACTTGTGTTAGGGGCACATTTTTAGCATAAAAACCCTATCGATTTTGAGAGCGTAGTCCCTCTTCATCAGGAGTATCAAGAGCGGAATCCCCGCCTAACACAGATTGTAGCCTCTTTTATGATTTATTTGAGGCGTGTTTTTCTTCTGTCCTGATTTATGTCTGTTTATATACAAATTTCAATATATTTGTTCATAATTTGTTGCTACCAAAATTTCATATCATATTTACAACTGGAAACATATAAATTATAATTTATAATTGATATGAACACACAAAGGTGCTAGAAGTTTCCGAAGACTTCGTTTTATAAGTTTATAATCAAGATTATTTTAAAGCTTTAATTCGTGGTTTTATTCATTGTACATTTTAATACGTGGCTACACATATGTATCATTATTGCGGGACTTAAATAAACATTTGAAAGCCTTTAAGTAATATAAATTGCAAAAGATGAATTCCTAGTAAAAATATAGATGAAGAAGAATTTCTTGCTGAACATAACAAAATTCTGTTTTTATGTATCATAATTGTTTTATGTATCACTAGCCGCTGCGCGGCCAGCCTTCGTCTGGCTTTTAAGTGTACCGGAAAAATGCAGAGAACACCAAACATTAAATTTGAAAACTACACAGAATTTTCCTCTCCAGAACAATTTTATCGAAAAAGAAACAAACAACAACGGAAAAAAATTCAGTTAAAAATGCATTACATATAAAAAGCATACAATGAAATAAGCAATATCCCTTAATACAAATATTAATTATCCTAATAAATAAATTAACCAACTTCCTGCTGCCTTCTCTAGACAAACGTCCAGTATCCAAGTGAAACATTAAATTTAAAAACTGCACAGAATTATTGCCCTCATTTTTCCGGGTGGCAATAGTGCTGATATCAGCAACAATGCCTGCGTGCCTTTGTTGTTCATATAATGAGAGAAAATCATCAATTTGATACTATTTCATTGAAAAAAAAAACTCATTCGAATTTTGAAAAATCGATGTGCACTGGCAATTAAATAAATTATTGTCTAGATGCATCCTGTGTACCAGATTTCACAGGCCTAGGTCTATTAACCTACGCGCAGTACGAACGAAAGACACCTACACACACAGAAAGGCTCGTCCAATAAAAAAAAAAATTCTAATTCTAATTTCGAAAAACTCGCTTCGAGGTGCACTGGCTCATGCAAAAAAATCATGCAAAACTTTTCAATATCTTACAAACAGTGAAATAAGCAAAAAATAACATGAAAGAAACTCAAAAAACAAAACATTTCGCGCAGAATTTTAAACTGCAGGACAACTTTATCAAAAAAGAAATGAATAAAAATGTATTATATATATAAAAAGGGACAATGAAATATGCAGTATTCCTGAATACAAATATTACATATCCTAATAAATAAATTAACCAACTTCCCTTTGCAAAATCTTAAGAACTCAAATGGTATAAGCAGATTAAGAACTTAAACAGATTAAAAAATACCATGCAAAACTTTTTTATAATTAAAATTATATATAATTAAAACATAATATTACAATGAAATAAGCTATATCCCTCGATACAAATGTTAATTATCCTAATAAAGTAATTAAACAATTTACCGTTGCAAAAAGAAACAACTTTTTAATTTCTTAAACTTTTCAGTCTCTTAAAAACAGTAACATAAGAAATACGATGAAAAATTGTTGCTAAACCGAAATTTTTAAAAGAATGAAACTATTCAAAATGATGCAAGTTCATCAAAAATCTATCAACAACAATAAGAAAGGAAAATTGTTGCCAAAACTACATTTTAAAATATCTGAGATGTGAGAAGTGTATTCGGAAGCTTCATTTAAAAAATTTTTAAAAAATACAAAATATTATTATTTTTCCAAAATTCTTTTTTTAAAAGGCGTCGAAAGGATTAAAGTTCAACGTGTCCAAAAATCAAAGGAAAATAAACAGCACATTTTTTAAAATAAGTTTTTTTAAAAAAATTCCGCTGAAAAGGTGTTAAGCTCACCTTCCTAAATAAATTCGTATTTAATCGATTTATTGAAATACGAAATTTATTTTAAGTTCGTAAAATAGCTAAGTGTCTACGCTTCACGACGATGTAAAATTGAAATGTATAGAGTGAAATCTCACTTTCCTGTAGCCCATTATGTCTCAAAATGACGCGATTTGATCACAAAACCTAAAATAAAAAACATTCTAACTCGAATTTCGAAAAAATCACTTCGAGGTGCACTGGCTCTTGTGTAGATACACCTATGTGCCAAATTTCGTGGCCCTGGGTCTATTAGTTTACTCGCAACACGAACGAAAGACACACACACACACACACACACAGACTCTTTGTTTTATTATATGTAGAGATAATGTATCATAATTTGAAATATTTGTGGAAATATTTAAGTTTTACTTACGAAGTCAATTAAAGGTAAATTGCATCTTTTTGGTCTTTAACTACTACGGTTACGTGATTCACGGTCACCACGAATTTTAGTACTCAGAAAAAACAATCAAGTCTTATTTTATTAGACATTTTTCTTTCCATTGTTCTGCTAAAGGCTGTGATTTGTTTATTTAAATTATTTCATCATTATCATTTGTGTTTCTAATTTATCAAACAACAAGTTTAGTTTAAAATTAAAGCGTCAATTTTGCGATTTCTTATCATTTAGAGCTAATATTTGATAACACAAAAGTTAAATTTTCCTTTAATTTGTTTAAATAGTAGTTCAGTGCATTTTGTTGGACAATATCACATATCAAATTACATCAGAAGGAAAAAATCCTAAGTTCGTGCATTAATTGGAATATTATAAAAATAGTGCTTCCATCGTTTAATCCATCTGTTGGGGAATTATAAAAATTAAATGTAAGGTGTACTGATCATTTTTCAGAATTATGAAGGTAAGCATTAGCTAATACATTAGTTAACCCCATTCCAGCGACAAAAGCTAAAAGTTTTATCACAGTTAGAACACGACAATCTCTGCTTCTCATTTCCCTGTTCGGCATAAAATTAGGGTTCTATTAATAACCAATATTTAATTCTTTGACAGTTTTGTCACCAAGTGTTTTAAATATTAGACTGGATTAGTTAACTGTAACAAATTACCTTAGAACTGCTTGTTGTAATATAAGATATACTTTCGGGAGGAATTTTCTGTGGAACACTGATTAATATCGACATTGCTTAAAGGGAAAACCCTGACAATGCCCATGCAGTCAACCGTTCGCTGAGATTTGCTAACTAGTCCGACTACCAGTACTCAGTTATCTCTATCTACTCAGTCGCCGGTTTTCAGCTTCTGTAGATACATAAATGCATATTTGTATTGCATTCTTGTAATCTCCAATCAGCATATCAATCCGATAGATTTTTTTAATTGAAAATTTTAAAATTCTTGTGTACCACATAGTATAACACAAAGCTTACAGAGGTAAGTAAAAAAAACAAATAAAGCAACACAAAAAAAAATAAACTTACAAATTCACAGATGACACGTAAGAGATAAATTTATAAAAGGAAGAGAAAGCCATTTTATCTTGGACAAATACATGAAGAGGGGGGAGGAAATGTAATGTTCACAGAGTTTAGCCTAGAAATGAGTTTTTTTCGTTCTTCCGTGAGCTTTCAACAATAGAACAATAAATGTTCGCCATTTTGCACTCCCCCGAAACTGCAGGATCACAAGTCTGTACTAGGTAACCTAAATCTCTTCAAATATGAATTGAAATTACCATGTCCAGTTAGAAATTTAGTAATTTCAAAACTGCAGAAAAAGTGTTTATTATTCAGTCTGTGAGGAATGGAAGGAAAAAAATAATTTAGTCGAAGAGGCAGTGGTAGAATTCTTGCATAATTCATTCCACTTGAGTATTGCAGCATACTACTTTTTTTCTTGAAAAATGACTTAGGCAGTATCATTGGAGTATTTACTTGAAGATTTGCAGCTTGTTTTGCTAACCAATCAGCCCTTTCATTTCCTGGATTGCCGGTGTGGCCATATACATGAGAAAAGATGACATCAACACCTTTATTATTAAGGTCTTTAAGAATGGCATTTGAGGCGACAATTAATTTATTACATGAGAAGATATACGCAAGAGAATACAAGGATGAAAGAAAATCAGTGAGAATAAGAAATTTAGCACTTAACGAACAGTTGTTAAATGCCCACTTAATTGACTCACTAATGCAATAATTCGACTTGCAAAACACTGCATTCATTGGGAATTCTAAGAGTTTGTATTTCAGTTCAGAACCATGATGGGAAACGACATAAGCTAATCCAACTTAATTATTAATTTCACTACCATCTGTATAATACACAACCGGAAAATTATCATCAACGGAATTGTTATAAATGATAGTTTGAATTGGCAAACGATTGGCGGGATGAGGAAGATCTTCAAACAACACCTTGGTTATCGAAAATAAATTTGCTGATGGTATTTCTAAACATTTTGACATTTAAAACATGAATGTTAATTCTAGGAAACCCAGAAATTGGAAACAGGCTTCATAGCTAATTGTTCTGTAGCCATGCACAACTCTCAGTAAAATTCTTCATTGAATTCTGCGAGAGACATGGCAATTAATCTTCTTTTCTAAAGCTGTTCTCCACACTTTAGAAGCATAGCAAATAAAGAGGACTGTACCATGCTTATAAATCATATAAATAACATTAGATTTTAAACAAAAATTTTTTTAAGAGATACGATTATGTCCTCTAAGCATATGTTCACGCTTATTGGATAAATACACAACATGATTTTTACAACAAAATTTATGATCAAGAATAATGCCTAAATATTTAATTTCATTCACCGTTTCGAGTAAGTTATTATCCAAGTAAAATTGTTAGTTTATAAGGTATATCTCCCACATTCTTAGCGTGCCTTCGTGGTGTAATGGTCAGCACACTGAGCCGGTATTTCAGAGGTCCGTGGTTCGATTCCCGGCGAAGGAATTGCATATTTTTCATGTCTCCTGCTTCAAAATAACCTAATGTCTCTACACTGGCGCCCGAACTAAAAGGGTTGTGGATGATGACACTCCACACCCAGGATTTGGCGACTAGGTTCCCTAAAACCCTAGTCGCCCTTTAAAAAGGGGAGTATATAAGGTACATCTCCCACATTCTTAGCGTGCCTTCGTGGTGTAATGGTCAGCACACTGAGCCGGTATTTCAGAGGTCCGTGGTTCGATTCCCGGCGAAAGCGTTGCATATTTTTCATGTCTCCTGCTTCAAAATAACCTAATGTCTCTACAAGTTTGTACAGCTGACATGCTTTCTTTTAATTATCATAATTTTAGATTGATTAGGATTGAATTCCAATTTCTGTTCTCTGGACCAGTTGGAAATAATATTAAGGGTGTTCTGAGCCATATTAATGAGAGCATTGTTGCATTTCTCTTAAAACCAATTAGTAGATCATCAGCAAAAGCAATTGTTTTACAACTCGGACAATATGAGAATCTATTGAGGAAATCATTCATAATTAAATTCCACAGTAAAAGTTCAGAAACCGAGCTTTGACGGCAACCTCTTTCCAAAGTGCGGAAGGAATAAACATGGCCAAGGGAGAGCAATGCAAATCTGACATGCAGAGAATCTTTAATAAGACGGAAAACATCACACAATACCAGCTTTTCTTAAAAAAACAAGTATCTCAGGCCACCAGGCGTGGTCGAATGCACCTTTGCTATCAAGGAACACTAAAACTGTGTATAAATTTGTCTTCTTACCTTCATCCACTATGTCTTTTAAATACAAAAGAACATCTTCTCAATCTTATGAGGGGTAAAACCAAATTGTACTTTGTTTAACAGTTTTTTTATTATGCAAGAACATATTACTTCTATTAACAATCAGCTTTTAAAGGCATTTTCCTGAACTGGGAAGAAGACAAATCCGACAGTTTGAAACTTCAAACGAGAATTCCCTTAATTTTACAAAATGTTTTTATGCTCAAATTTGTCTTCTTTGCACAAACTGTATTTGCAAATATTTCAGGTAAACACATTTAGTTTGTAAAAACGAATTATTTCCATATTTTACATCATTTTAAGATAATGGAAGGAAGATTGAGTGCATTTCCTATTCCAATCGAGTTACAAATTTATTGTGTTTTTGGAATTTTTTTTCTTTCAATTTAAGCTGATATAAACGTTTTTATCAAAGTCAAAATTGCTAAAGATTTTTTATTCCCTGCAAAAAAGCAGCGAATAATAATATTTTTAAAGTAATTTACAGGAAAAGTTTAAATCTTCTTTTAATACATCTAAAAGATTCTAGTTAAATTAAAGTCACTTGAAGCTAGAACGTACTAGAACTGGAAAGCGACTATTCGCTAAGTTCTATTGCATCTGCAGAAGAACAGCTACAGAAGATGGGTAAAGAAAAGAATCTTATCAGAAGAAGATAAGGTAAAACTAACAGTATTCGTTTATTCAGAAAAGCTTATTAATTTAAATATTTAGTTCTTTAACAGTGTATAAGTTCGTATTACTCTCAAACAAGCAGTTTACCAGGCAATCTTATAAAGGTAACTTTATAAAAATGTATTTGTGTAAATTATAATAACAAATGTAAACATATGGGCTGTTAGCTCAGGAAATATATTCGAATGCAGAAAATATATGAGCATTGCATTTCTCTGCATCGACAATACTAAGCGATCACAATTAAACATAAAGAGTGCATGTTTTTCCCACACGCAGTCACTTAGTGTAGATTATAACACGGAATATAAAATCAAATTTTTATTATTTGCAAACTTTCACTATGCATTCGAGTATAGAAAATATATGTGAGTTACATTTCACTGCAATGCACCATAATTTGCATCGAAATTATTGCTATCAAAATTAAAGAGTGTATTAGATACCTGGGTAATCACTTACTATGTACTATGTAGTTAGTTACACTAGTATAATCAACTTTCAAAATACAGACTAATTCTGCTGCACTTTCTGCAATCAGCTAGTCAACAAAAATAATGAGCTGGTTAAAAAAAGCGCATATATTCAAGGACTGTATTAATAACTGCTTATTTGTTTCAATAGCCTCTTATACGTGTCTTATACGTCTTATAAGTATAATATATATATATATAATCAACTTTCATACAGACTAATTCTGCTGCACTTTCTGCAATCAGCTAGTCAACAAAAATAATGAGCTGGTTAAAAAAAGCGCATATATTCAAGGACTGTATTAATAACTGCTTATTTGTTTCAATAGCCTCTTATACGTCGTGTCT
>KK121417.1:292767-326872 GCA_000611955.2 Stegodyphus mimosarum
ATATATATATATATATATATAAGTCTTATACGTATATCTACGTCTTATAAGTTATTGAAACAAATAACGGCTTATTTGTTTCAATAGTCTCGTATACGCAATCTTATATGCATGTGGTCGTATACGTGTACGTAGCTTCGCCTTACGCAGTTTGCGAATATCTGTGTTTCCTGTAACTTTCAAAGGCCCACCAGTGGCCGAGCGGTAAAGTCACTGAACAGTGGTAATTTGGTCAGGAGCTGCACAGACTGCTGCGAGGGCGCTTTTATGGTTTTTCCCATGAGTAACTTGTACACGAGTCAGATTTCCTTAGAATGTCCTCCTCGAAGTTATCCCGCCTCTTAGGCCCTTGAGTGCTTTGCCGTAATCAAATAAACCAACTTATAATTTTTAAATTATATTTTAATATATATTCTTACCTTGCACTAAATATGGTAATAAGTAACACAATAAATCTCATAATTATTCAGAACCGCAACCTTAGCTTTCGCGTAGATTTTAATTAAAATATCGATTATTAGGACGATCAGGCATAGATCTCTCTTCGTCAGGAGCAGAACACAATTCTGCAAAATATAAGCAGAAATTTGTTATTCCTGACGAAGAGGCGAAGAGGAATCTGTGTCTGATAGCCCAAGGAATCTGTAGTTTTGTTTAAAATGAACGCCACACATATCATTGTTGTTTTGTCTAATTTTAAGTTTTATTTTAGCTTACTTCTGTTTTATTTTGAACAAAATAAATATGCTTCAAAAATATCATGGAAGGTTTATTAACGTATTGCTACGACAAATATTATGAAAATAATTGCTTGGGATAATATATTCATTATTAATCACAGAAATAACCATATAAACCTAATGAAGCACACTTTGGTGCACCAACATGATCAATACTGTAGAACGGGTGTATAAAATTTTCACTGTAGATTTTGTAATTAAATAATTAGCGTTAAAAGTGAAATTAGAAGAAAAGTTAACAGCAATACTTTCCGTTTTCTTTCAGCAGCTGTCAAATGCTTGATGAAAGGTGTTGAAGATAAGGGGATTCTAGGAATTTTAAGGTACACGGAACTGGTCCATTAATTCTATATGAGAAATATTTTAGATTTCGATGAAATTCACTGACGATACGTTATTTCCAACTTCTGATTAAAATATTCAATGATTACAGGCAGAAATAGCAGAAGAAAACGGTATAACAAAAATAACTTAAGGAGGAAACGTCGTAATACAAAACATCATGAAAGAAAAGAAAGCAGGGAAAAAACATCGTGGTTGAAAATAAAGCGATTTAAAAACTTAACATCGCAGTCGAAAATATCCTGGTAGAAAAAAGTTACAGCTATGCTAGGTACAGCAGTTAAATAAACTTTTAAACTTATGCAGTTAACTAATAAATATAATTTTTTTAGTCTTGTCTTTTATAAAGTTTCATTCGTAAATTATCATGCAAAAGTATAAAAGAGATTAGAAAAGGAAACTGAGTAATTGCATGTGGTTATCTCTATTAAAATCATTTAATTAATTATCAGATTATAAAATTCTCTTAACTACTATATGTAGCATAAGGTTTCTATTTACTTTCAGTTTCTGAATGTTTAAGTTTTCATTTTAAATTTTCATCAAAAATTTGTTGCACATCTGAGAAGTTATCGTCATGGAATGATGTGTGGTAGCTTTGGTTTTTCCGCGATATTTTGAGTGACGATGATTTTAAACGGTGATGTTTTCAAATGTGTTTGTTTTCGACGACGATGTTCTGTACTACGATGTTTCAGAACTGAGATGTTTTTCTCCTTTCTTTCTTTTCTTCGACGACGCTTTGTTTTACGATGAAATTTTTGCTTTGTGTTGTTTTCCCCGCGATGTATTTACAGTGATGCTTTTGCCTGTAACCGTACAACAGTAAATTGAATTTTAAAATTATGGAGTTAACTGTTTAAGATCGCTATTAAATTAATCTCGTTCTAATTAAACTCGATTGTCAGAGTGAATATGCGATAGACTTTTAATTAATCTCGTTCTAATTAATCTCGATTGTCAGAGTGAATATGCGATAGACTTTTAAAATCAGGAACGCAAGTCCGCGATAGATCATGTGATTATTTGTAGGTATTTTATTTTTTCTCACGATATTTTCTACGACACCGTTTTAAAATTGCAGAGCTTTTGAAACGCTTTATTTTCTACGACGATATTTTACTCAACGATGCTTTTCTTTGCTTTATATTCTTCCACAATGTTTTGTAAAATGATGGTTTCTCCTTACTTTGTTTTTGCCGTGACGTTTTCGGTTACACTTCTATTTACGGCAGCAATCCAAATAAGAATAAAAAAGGGAAATAAACGTAAACATTATGTTCACATTTTCTAAATTTTTACCTGAAAGTTCCTAACTCATAAGCAAAGCTTATTGTTGCCTGCTACTGTTTGTAGAGACCTACTTAAATAAGAACACTGATTTTAAATGCTTAATAAATTATTCTACTTACATAAGGCGGCTAGATCAGGGATTCCCAACCTTTTGCCTTTTATCTACCTTATTTATCTTCATCGACCCCTTTATATTATTCCCTGTAATATACAGCATACAATATTAATATAATGCAAATAAATACACTTAAATAACTAAAAGATAACAATTAGACTAAAAATATGAACAAAGGTTTTGAAACAAAGGTCTATTAAATTTGTGTTTTATTATTATTTGTATTAATATTATTTTTAATTCTATGTATACAAACATGTTTTCAGAAACAAAATCACAAATTCTAGTTGCAAAAATGTTCGATTTTAATTAAGGGGTGTTAGAAGCCAAAAATCTTCAAAAAATATTGGTTTGGGATTTTTGCATTTTAAAATTCTCTACACGTTTAGCTTTCTAAAAATGCTATACTTTAATCTCTATGAAAATTAGAACTTTAAAAAATCTAGTTTTATTTTATCATGGAATGCTTTGATAAATGAGGAATTTTTCATAAAAACGCGTTTTTCTCCAAACGTGATTTTTTTATACTCCATGTACCTTTTCTCAGGAAAACTACTGCTCCCAGGTACCTAAAAATTTTGTCGCTTATTTATTATGTTTTCTAATATTTACTGAAATGAGCTTTTTGTGATAAATTAAGATAAAAAATTTCACAATTTTTTTTTTGCGTGAGAAAAGTGCTAAATTTTACTGTGCCTAATAAAGTAGTCTATAAATTAGTCTAAAATTCAAAATGTTTCAAAAGCTCATTTCCGTATAATCAGATAGGTGTACGTTAATTACACAAAAAAATTTATGAGTATATCTACAGCAGATTTTGAGAAAAGGTACATCGAAAATGGCCAATTTAACATTGTCGGTACAGAGGGTATAAAATAAAATAATTTAATCTTCAGGATACTGATCAAGAACACACACAATCTTAACATCACAAAAGCAAAGGAACACTGTGATTCAGGTTTTACTTTCAAGTTTATTCAAGACAACCACTAATTCAACTGGCGCTGCCAGATCCAAAGACAAGTTATATCACCGGACAGATTTACGCCCACTTTGGCGATTAACATAAATTTCAACATAAAAATTTCTTACACACTGGGCTTGGCTGAACAGTAGTTCAGAACAATCAAGATTATCATTAATACATGAACATTTTCAAGAATTATTTTCAAGAATCATTATGCATTTCAATACAAATTCAAGTTTTGTAATAAAGAAAATATCAACTAAAGATCAAGAACATGTAAAACTTACCATATGTTTACAGAATATCAGGCAAACTTTCATTCATTAAGAATTACTCTCATAACATTCCTGTTCGAGCATCAGGAATTTAAATCAAGAATTTATATAACTCAAGATAATATTAAACAAATAGCATTTCAATAATCCAACTAAAATACTAAAAATATTACAAGAAACCTGTCCTTTTTTTCTCAGGATTAAAATAAAAATAAAATTTTAAATACACTTATACATTTCTATAACCTTAAAATTTTCTGATATATACATTACTTTAAATACCATTATATTACTTTTCAGTAATTATAGCATTAAGATTACTTTTCAGTAAAAAATATACAGTCACACAATATAAATACTCTTAGCATTCTAACTTAACTAATAATTGTATAGGTCTTTTTATAATGCCTTTTTCAGTCTTTATTTCGCAACTGCGAATTAGTCCATCTCTACCAGTAAAAGTTTTGAGAACTTTTCCTAATCTCCACATGTTACGTGGTAAATGTTCATCATGTATTATCACGATATCATTCACACTCAAGTCGTGTTTTGCACGGTGATTTTTCACACAATTTGCAGATTTCAAATTCAACAAATAATCTTTATAAAAATTTTTCCAAAAGTTATTTAGTAGTTTTTCACGATATAGATACGCTTTTAAAAGAATTTCTTTAGTACTGCACACTTCATGAGTGTATTTGACAGGAGGCAAATTAGCAAGTTTCTGCCCTAGCAAAAAATGAGCAGGTGACAGAACTTGGGGTTCATTATCTTGGATGTAAGTCAAGGGTCGACGATTTATCACCGCCTCAATTTCAGTCAGTACAGTTTCCAATTCTTCGGGAAGAAGTGATGTTCTACCAAGAATTTTTCTTAATATTGTTTTGACGGTTCTCACAAGTCTCTCGTAAAATCCGCCCCACCAGGCTCCTCTTTCAATGATATACTTCCACTGAATGCCCTTTGCGGCATAATAATTCTTTACATCGGGATGGCTTAATACCTGCCACATCTTTCTGAGCTCCGCGTCAGCTGCCTTGAATGTACGCGCGTTATCTGAGTATATTAAAGAGCACAACCCTCTTCTTGCTATAAATCGACGAAAAGCAAGTAGGAAAGATTTAGTTGTGAGGTCTTTTGTTAGTTCAAGATGAATACCTCTAGTTACTGCGCAGGTAAATAATAGGATATAATACTTTGTATTTTCATTTTTAACGAAAAGTGGACCTGCATAATCCAGTCCTATAACATCAAAAGGATTTGTTTTTTCAATTCTAGATGGAGGTAATGGTGCTATGACTTGTCGCATCGGTCGTGAGTTATAACGCTGACACAGTACACAGTTTCTTATAACACGTTTCACATTTTGTCTGGATCTAATTATCCAGTATTTTTCACGGAGGAACATGAGAGTACTAGCTACACCTGTATGAAGCACTCGTTCATGTGCATCACGTACCAGAAGATCTGTAAAATGAGTTTTTGAAGGAATTATTATTGGGTGCTGTTCATGGAAACTTAAAGTAGATTTTTGAAGTCTTCCCCCTACTAATAAAACTCCTTCCTCATTTAGAAAAGGATTCAGTTCATAAATTTTTGAGTTTTTTGAAATCAATTGTCCAGACTTTAAACTATTAATTTCCACAGAAAAATGTTCATATTGAACTTCTTTTATCAAATATAGTTCTGCATTAAAGAGTTCTTTAGCAATCAAGGGTCCTATTTTCTTGTCAGTTTTATTTTTCAAATTGTGAATAAATCTAAATATCCATGCAGTCACTCTAATAGCTTTAATTAATTTACTATATTTTTCAAGATTCAACAGAGAATTAGAT
Source organism: Stegodyphus mimosarum (assembly GCA_000611955.2). NCBI lineage: Eukaryota > Metazoa > Arthropoda > Arachnida > Araneae > Eresidae > Stegodyphus > Stegodyphus mimosarum. The sequence goes on from KK121417.1 coordinate 298,335, forward strand.
TTTTCTGCAGTAGACGATAGTATTGTGGTATCATTTATACACTTTTTCCTCTCTAAATCAGTATCAGAAAACTCCGTTGTCGCAATAAATTTACTAGGCCAAGCACTTACTGATTCAACTAACCAGTCTGGTCCAGATTTCCATAATCTTGAAGACAACAAATATTCGGCTGAACATCCTCGAGATAAAATGTCCGCTGGATTGGACTTCCCATTACAATGTCTCCAGTTATTTGGGCAAGTTAATGATTGTATTTCAGATACGCGATTCTTTACAAACATTTTCCATCTTTCAGGAGCACTATGAATCCAGTGAACCACTATCATACTGTCAGTCCACAGGTAGATATTTTCTTCATGAATTGAAAACAGCTCTTTTAAATATTTAGCAAGTCTTGCCGATGTTAATGCTCCTAACAATTCTAGTCTTGGAAGTGTGAGTTTTTGTTTTATTGGTGCAATTCTAGATTTTGCCATGATGAATGCTACCTGACCTTCTTCAACCGATCTAAAATATGCAACTGCACCGTACGCTTTAATAGATGCATCACAAAATAAATGCAGTTCGAAATCTTTATTTTGATTCAATTTGCCGGGGAAATATTCTCGAGAAATTTTAAATTTCTTTAATTTTTCAATTTCACTGCTCCACTCGGCCCACAACTCCTTACAATTAGTTGGAACTTCGTCGTCAAATTCTAAACCCAATTGCCAAAGGTTTTGCATTATTATTTTTGCACGTAATACAAATGGCGCCAAGAAACCTACTGGATCGAAAATAGTAGCAGTCACCTTTAATATGTTTCTTTTTGTAGTGTTTCTGCAACTATTTAATGTTTCGCACAATTTGTCTATGTTCAAGGAAATTACATCTTTACTCGTACACCAGTTAAGGCCTAATACTTTTAAGCAACTATTTAGTTCATTTTCTGACTTAATTATTCCACAATCATCCCAAAGTTTTTTGAGTTCCTCTGAATTTGTACTAAACTGACGCAAATTCATTCCGGCATCTTTAAGTACGCAACATGCTCCAGTACTTAACTTAAAAGCCTGTTCCACGGAATCTGCTCCATAAAACACATCATCTACGTAGATAGAACAGTTCAACATCTCAAAAATACCTGGACTTTCTGACTCTATTTTCTTTATATGCTTTTTTATGGTGCACGCCAGAATAAACGGGCTACATGACACTCCGAAAGGAACGCGTGTCATTCTATAATGTTTCAAATTGTAATTATTATCAAAGTATAAAAACCGTAATACATCTCTGTCAATTTTAGAAATTCCAATTTGGAGGAAAGCCTTTTCAATATCTGCTGAGAACGCATATTTGTATTGCCTGAACCGCAATATCAAGTCCAAAACAGAAGGATTCAAATTTGGGCCAGGCATCAAACAATTGTTCAGAGATACCCCATTATTACATTTCGAAGATGCGTCAAACACGATACGGACTTTAGTTTTTGATACATTTTTTCTTACCACTGGAGAATGTGGCATGTAATACATTTTACTATTGTCACAACTTTCAATATTGCATTCTTCAATTATTTCATTTTTCAACTGTTCGTTTATTATACTATCATAATTTTCCCTAAGCCATTCATCATTTTTTAGTTTATTAACCAAAGATACTAGACGTCGCTTGGCATTTTCTAAATTATTACCCAAGTTTTCATGATGTGATTTCCATAATAAACGAGCTACATATCTACCATTAGTAAAATGCAATTCTTTTTCAAACTTCTCAATAACTAATTTGTCATCAGGATTCTCCTTCTCCTCTAAACCCAAGTGGTCCAAAGTCCAAAATCTTCGCAAACAGTCATTAATTAAATTATTATCTTCTATCAAGCAATGAGAAACACCAGTTGTAAAAATACAGGCGCTGGACTGATCACCTTCCAAAGATCCAACCAAGGACCAACCAAATATAGAAGATACTGCAAATAATTTATTACTTATTCTTTTCTTTTCTCCTGTTTGTACTTCCCAACATGAATCAGATCCTAACAATATTTTTACCTCAGCTGCTTCACCATTATCGGCTAATTTTAAATTTTCCGATTTTAATATTTCTAAAATGTTTTTCGAGGGAATTCTTATGATCGCTCCAGAAATAGTGTCTGTAACAAGAGCTTCCACAGTGATTGAGTCATTAGGGTAGTGTATACTTTTTAGTGTGATTTGAACAACATCATATTCCGTTAGTCTACCCTGGATATACCCAAAAGAATAAACATGTAACCTTTCTTTTCTTAAAGTCCTTAACTTTAGTTCTTTAGCCAAATCAGATCTAATAAATGACCTCTGTGATCCCCCGTCAATTAAGATTTTTACTATTTGACTTCTAGTATTATCTGTATCTGAAGCGTAAACCGAGCAAGTTTGTAAATATACACCTTTATCAGCAGTTTCAGAAACAGACTTAGAGTTAAACGACAGGGATGCAACTACATTCTGCTTAGAATCTGATACTGTAACTACTTTCTGTTTAATATCTGAACTGGCTTCAGGAACAATATTTTTACAAAATAACTTATTGTGATTTAAACCATTACACAACTCACAAGGCATAAGTTTCACTCTACATCTGGCCGATACATGACCTTTTTTAAGACATCTGTAACAACTACTATGGTTTCTTAATATAGCTCTTTTTTGCTCATTTGTTTTCTCACAGCTTCCTACATCATGTGTATTTTGATTACAATAGAAACAATACTGCTTAGTCACTGTAGCTAACGCCGAAGCAGTAGGAATGCTTGCCCCTTTTAAGTAATTACTTTTATTCTGCTTAACACCGTAATTTGTGTCCCTTTTCTTTGAGCTTATTATTAAATTAGAAGCTTCTCGACTTTCCACTTCGAGTCTAATGAATTCGAGAAGTTCTGTTAGGCTATAGTGTTGTTTAGAATGTCTTTTTCTATTAAACTCCAGATTCATATCGTCTGGTAAAAGCTTTAAAATAACAGGTCCTAAAAGGGTTCCATAAGCATCCGACACAATACCCAATGAGTTTAAACTTCTTATATTAATTTCGCAGGAATCGTAAAGTGTTCTTAGTGCTTTTACATTAGACGAAGTTCTAACCGGTTCAAGATTCAAGAGTTTGTTCATATGCGAAGATACAACCAAATCTGTTCGTCCAAATCTTTCTTTAATTAAACTTATACAGGCATCATAATTTTCGTTGGATAATGCAAACCCAGATACTGCATTTAAAGCAGGTCCTGCGAGTAAGGATTTAAGATAAGTAAACTTCTCGACCTTTGTTAACTCATTATTATTACCAATAGCATTTTCAAAAGAATTATAAAATTCCAAAAATAAACTAGGATCACCATAATATTTAGGAATTGAAATTTTAGGTAACCGAATGTTAGTTTTATTTTCAATCTTTACCGCAGCAGTAAGGTTACCAGACGATTCATTTTCAATGTTCACTATCTGAGAATTTGAGTTAAGTTTCTTTTTAGCCCTAAAAATACATAAACTAATTTTTTCATCATATTCTAACACAGTATTACATTCTGTTTCAATATCGGACTCGTCCCCTTTAAAACAGTCTAGTATTTTTCCATTAATTTCTTTTAACTCAGATTGTTTAGACGTTAATAAAAATAATTTTTCTTCTATCATATTCTTATCATAAATGTCATTTTTAATTTCAGATTCTAAAACATTTACTATTTTAGAAATAGCCTGTCTCAAAGTTTTTCTAGCAGCTTTCAATTTAACAAAATTGTCTGCCATGATAACAACAAAAATAATTTGATTCTCTTACCTGTTGCAGGCTTCAATAATTTAATCCTAATTGCTAAACTCACTTTTCAAGGAAGAACCATTCACCAAAACATTTATCATGCCGCGTTCCGTGCATACGAATATTTTCTTCGATAACACCACTCTCTGTATTCTTAAATAAAAAAACTGTTCGAGCGCAACAGTTGGGCGCCAAAAAATATAAATTAAAATAATTTAATCTTCAGGATACTGATCAAGAACACACACAATCTTAACATCACAAAAGCAAAGGAACACTATGATTCAGGTTTTACTTTCAAGTTTATTCAAGACAACCACTAATTCAACTGGCGCTGCCAGATCCAAAGACAAGTTATATCACCGGAAAGATTTACGCCCACTTTGGCGATTAACATAAATTTCAACATAAAAATTTCTTACAGAGGGTTCTGACACCCCTTAATGTGATTGCTGCGCTTGATGTAGTGATGCAATGATTTTAATATTTGACATACAACAGCTTAATTTAATTCTTAAATCACAACGTTTAAAAATATTCATTCTATTTCTTGTTTTCTTTAGTACGTTATCGACTTGGCTCAAGTCTAATTCTACTAGAAAAGAACGGGAGAAAATTCAATAATGTTGTTCGGTAACAATTTTTATTTTCGGATATTACGCTCGGGTAACTTTTAAATTCCAAAACTTAGCATACATTTATAGTTGAGTCTGAAAGACTTTTGCGTGAACATCCTCCTTCAATGCAGTCAACCTTTCCTGCATCGTAATATCAAGATCAAATATATCACACTTCAGTGGTTCTATGAGCAATATAGCACAGTTAAATTTTGTCTTGGAAGCGAACATTAAAATCTGCTCTTTTAAATTTTCCAAGTAGTTTGTACATAACGATATATCGTCGCAGAGAGATTTGTGTTTTCGAATCTTTTTCGTTGTGTTTTCTTGCGTCCCTGCATTTCACTTTTGTATATTATGTATAATTTCTTTATTTTAAAAAACGTTTTATTGCTTTTCAGAAATATGTAAAATGCTTTTTGTGTGTCTTTCTCTTATATTTATTATATATTATTTCTTCCTTACTAAGTGATATCAAGAAACAATTAATTTATAATAGTCATAAATTTTTGTACTTTATGGGATCTTCATTCTGCCGAAGAATTTTCCATGTTTATTCGGCTAGTGACGCCTTGATCAACACTGATACAATTTAAAATTTCATCGGTCCTTCCGGAGTTAATAACAGATCCATTGGGAATCATTGAACTATAAGAGTAAGAAGATTTGATTCTGGTGAGAAAAGCAGCGTATCACACAGCAAAATATAAGCTATAGCCCAAAGAAAGAAACAGGGATAAGTCAATATTCTCTTTTTCACTCAAAGACTATGGACCCGCAAGCGGCCGAAGGCTAAATTCGCTGAACAAGGATAGTTCAGTCCGAGGTTCGAATAACAGCGAACTGGCTATGTGCATGGGAGTTTTCGTCGGATTCTCTATGGGCAGCGTGTATTCAAGGCAGTTGCCTTTAAACAGCCCTCCGCGAAGGCATCCCTAACTTTAGGCAGCTAGCCTTCGTATGCTTTGTTATAAATCAAATAAAGCAAACCACTCAAGGAAAATTTTAATTAAAAAAATCGATGCGTAGTAAAATCCAAAGCAGCAAACACAGAGCAAAAGCTCAGCAGTGTAAAAGTTCGATCGAGCTTTTATTACTGAACTCATTAACTGATTGACTGCAGCTTACAAGCTCTTATTGACAAGTATGTTAAAAAGAGAAGGGGAGCACTTCTGAAAGTTTCGAGAAAAAATGCTACTAGTGCTTCTAAAAAGCGTTGTCCATAAAATTTCCGATTGTAGCCAAGTTGGTATAAAATTGCCAAATGCAGCTACAGGGCTACAAAAATTTAAGTCGAATTCTGATTTTTTTATCACTATTTTTGTTTCTCCTTTTCAAACAGTTAACAAAATATAGTAAATAAGTGGATAAATAAAACCTAAATACGAGGGGTGATCCAAAAAAAAGTTCACAAGGCAAATGAAAAAGTATTTATTAACAATAGAAACAAGATACAAATGGGAATTAAGAGACACATCTGGCCTTCACTTTTCCACATAGTCGCCAAACCTGTTTAGGCATTTGTCAGAACGTTTGCCCAACTTGTTTATCTCGTCTTGGTAGTAATCAGGGCCCTGCTCATTAAGCCATTTCTCGGCAGCTGTTTTCACTGCATCGTCTGAGGTGAACCATGTTCCGGATAAGTATCGCTTCAACGCCGGAAAAATGAAATAGTCACTTGGAGCCAAATCGGGGCTGTATGGGGGCCTATTCCAGACCTCCCACTTGAACCTTTGCAGCAATTCCTGAGTCTGGCGAACTGTATGGGGCCTGGTATTGTCATGCAGGAGAATGACGCCTTTACTCAGTAATCCAGGCCGTTTGCGTCGGATGGCTTTATGCAATTTCGTTAAGGTGTCACAATAACAATCGGCTTTAATGGAATGTCCACGCTCCAAATACTCGATTAGGATAACACCAGTCGTATCCCAGAAACGGTTGCCATCACTTTATCGTCAGAGGGTGTGACCTAGGCTGCACATCATTCGAGTGGCCTTATGCTCCGCGGATAACGCACGTGGAACCCAGCGGGCACAAACTTTGGAATATCGCAACTCATCGGTTACGATATGCCGAACGTTACCATAACTCAGGCCCAACTCGTCGGTTACTCGTCGATCCCTTTGGATGATTTCTTCAGCACGTGCCGTGTTGATATCCGTCCGTGAAGAACTTGAAGAACCTCGCTTCCCTATTGTGGTTTTCCACATGCTCCCTGCTCGCTTGATAAGAACGACTCCATTTCGCTACCTGTTGTCTACTCATTGTTTTGTCCCCGTATACCTCAACGATTTGTCTGTGAATTTCGGATGCAGCCACATTCTTGGCCCATAAGAATCGAGTTACGGCTCGCACCTCTATGTGAAACCACTTTTCTAGACGTCGTGACATTACTGTCGCTCTTAAGTGTCTGCGAACTGACGCTATTTACTCGTAGAACCACTGTAGGAGAACTAGCGCCATCTGCCAACCACCCTGGGTGGAAATATTCGCTCCACAATTATTACGTTTCAAATGCTTCTGCTTGTAAACTTTTTTTGGATCAACCTACGTAGATGGAAATACAAAATACACAAAAGAAAGTTATAAAAAATGCAGAAATTTAAAAACATTTATTATAACTTATACCTGTAATGATTAAGGAGTGATACAAGAAGAAATAGAGGAAATCATGAGCGTTTTTGTCTCGTTGACTAACAGTTTTAAGCCGATACGGATAAAGTGGCGCACACGTATGTTCCTGAAGAGCTTTCAATTTTTGAGAAGTCATAGTAGGAAACAAAGCATCGATAGCAATGTAACTAGCCAGAGAAGCAGAGAGGCAATGCCATTTATCAAAGATGGCATTTTGGCTCTGAATAATATGGTTTTGATTGATATGAACTTTATTTTTATTGGTTAATAACAAATTTCTAAAATTATAAGGTTTTAGTTAAACTAACCAAGTTTTATTTTAATTTAAATCTTCCTATCTCCTCTCTGTTTCAACTTCCCGTCAGAAGAAGCGCGCGTTTTCAGCTTATGTTAATTTGAAGTACAGCGAAGTATTATTTAAACCAGAGGTAGAAATCTCTCGTTGTGAGAGAGCTTTAGTCTCAGATCACGGTCAGTCTGTTCAACGTTCGTCTGACCAGCTAGCAGTTAAAATTTATAAGCCATAGTGCTTACTACGTGATTGCATTTTGAAACAAGTTGAAGTGCGCTAGTAATAGTATAGCTTGCTACGCACCCTTTCAGGTAGAGGCCAAACTCCGCGAATCGCTCTGTGAGCAAAGTTTGATTTAATTTCTATTTAGATTTAGTTTAAATTAATTTGATTGTTAAGTTAGCCCCAAGTGCGGTCTTTTACTTTCTGTATCTCTCCCGAGTTGGGAAGTGTGTAAATAATAGTGATTTAATAAAAGAGGATTTTAAATCCCTTTCACGTGCAGTCATTTTCGAGCACAGTACCTACATCAGAACAAAGCTAACATTTCATCAGCTCACTGTTCCAGTTCAGGACTTGAGACGTGATAATAAGGACCCTATTACAGACTTTACCATGTTTCCAAAGAGTATGCACAGAACACTCAGTCCTGATAAAATCATTAAAGGCTGATGCGTTAAAGTATGCACGCAAAATCAGATAACAACAAATAATTCGTTGATATTGCAGTTTAGAAAAATTTATTATATATAGTCGCAACTTTTAGGATGAAAAGAGGGAATAACCAAATTAAAATAGAGAGTCAAGGGACTATTGTAAATTAAAATTTTGATTTATATATTTTTTATATGTGTGTTTGTGTGTGCGATGAAAGTACAAGTTTGGAAGCACTGATGTAAAGACACTGATTTGTAGAAGCACAGTAATGTTGTTTAGCGTAGATACTTGATCCACATTAAACAGGAACAAGTCGAGCCGGATTAATTTCCATTTTTTTATTTAAATTCACATTTATGGCCACAACTTACTTGACACTTTAATCTTGCTTATTTCCAAAACATTTACTTTTTGATACTACGGCGACAGAAGCGAGCATAGCGAAGCATCCACGCAACACAGAACTAGAAGCGAAAAGTGTCGTAGCAATTCAGAGGAAGAAGGAGGAAGTCAAAAGATTCAGTTCGGTTTAGAAAAGTTTTGGTTTACAATTATTTGATTGGGCAAGAGGTATCTGCATTAAGGGTTATGTAGGATCGCATTATTAATTTCAGTGACGCAGTTTAGACTTATAGCGCTATTTTTAAGATAAAGAGATGAAGTCTCCAAATTAAATAAAAAATAAAAGAGATTATAGCCAATTAAACACTTAGAAGTTTGATTTCATATTTTTTATTTTCCACACACATATACATACATACATATATTATATATATATATATATATACTGGTGTGCAAAAATTAAGGACGAAGTCGAGAAATTAGCATATCAGCTGAACGAAGAGGCAGAGCGAACAGAAAGACCAATCAGGAGATTAAGTAAGGTGATGTACGGTAGCACATGCGCAGATATGCAGGTAGACGTAATGGGGGAGTGTCTGAGTAGTATAAAGCATGTTGTCGGTGTAAGATCAGTATTTCTGGCAAAGAGATTGCACGCCGTATAGCAGTTAAAATCACACCGAGTTGCTGCCTCAGCGAGAAATGGCGAATAATCAATCTGTTAGACGACATCTGGATGCTTTTACCCGAGGTCGAATCATTGGGAAGTTGGAGGAAGGCCGCAGTGTGACAAGTGTGGCTGCAGAGTTCGGAATTGCTCACAGCATCGTTTCACGACTTTGGAGACAATTTCAAACTACAGGAACAGCTATCCGGGGGTTTAGTAGTGGTCGTCCACGAGGAACCACACCCGCAGATGACCGGTATATTGCCTTACAGGCCAGAAGAAACAGGCGGCAGACAGCGGGAGAAATCGCTAGACACACGACACAGGCGACTGGACGACCGATATCGCGTTTTACCGTGGCTAGAAGACTGCACGGTGGTGGTCTGTTTGCACGACGCCCTGTACGGTGTGTACCTCTAACGCCTGCCCATCGGAGAAGGCGTTCTCTGTGGTGCCGGGAACACCGGAATTGGAGGGACAATGAATGGGGTCGAGTACTCTTTACAGATGAGAGAAGATTTAGTCTGAGTTGCGATTCTAGACACATACACATCTGGACAGAGCGGGGAACACTCAATAACCCCTTCAACATCATCAAAAGGGACTGTTTTGGAGGTCGCGGAGTTCTCGTTCGAGCAAACATAATGCTTGGTAGTCGGACCGACCTTCATATCTCCCAAGGAGGTTCGTCACCTGGGACTGCTATTGTAACGAGGTTCTTCTTCCTTACATGCGTCTTTTCACAAGGGCTATGGGTCCTCAGTTCCTCTTGAAGGACGAAAACGCTCCACCTCATCGCACAGTTACTGTCGAAGAGCTGTTGGAGAGTGAAGATATTGAACACATGGATTGGTCGGCAAGGTCTCTGGATCTAAATCTCGTCAAGCATGTACGGAACTTACTAGGGAGACCCGTGGCATCACTTAACTTATCGCCAGTAACGATTCCGAAACTACGATTGGTTTTACAAGTGGAACGAGCAGCAGTGTCTCAACAGCTCATTAACAACCACATATCCAGCATGCACAAATGATGTGAAATGTGCCTAGCAGTCAGGGAAGATCATATCCCCTATTAAAGACCTTATGTTTCTTGATGGACACCAATCACAGGGATGTTTCGGCCTTCAGTCGCATCCCTTCTCCATGCTACTTTTTCAATAAAGCTTCTTTTTATCCCTCTGATTTCTCTTTTAGCAAGTGTTGCTTACATTACTCATGTCCTTATGTATTGGGGATCTTACGGTATTAAATGTGTTGATTTGGAAAGCTTTTGTACAAAGTTATATTGAAAAAACCGTCTCGTCCTTAATTTTTGCACACCAGTGTATATATGTATATATGTATCAGGCTGATGCATATATATATTCATAATGAAAGTAATTAAAAGTAAATTAATAAGCCCAAGACTTGCACTAAAGGTGCAAAGTAATAAAGCAATAATGCACACTAAATTATAAAAAGGAAACTCTCCATATTACATCTCCAAACAACGGAAATTCAATTTAAAAACATTATTGAAAAGTTATTTTTCAGAATTTAAAAAAAAATTATAGAATTTTATAGAATTAGTTTATAGAAATTGAAATTAAGTTATTATTTTATAGAAAGCACTCTCTCTTATTTTAGTTACTGTTAATTGATGGAGATTGGTTTATCCCCTTGATAAGTCGATTAATCTGCTATCAATAACAATAACTGATTTTTCAATACTTAAAATATTTACTTTTGATTTTGGCACTTTTGCGATTTAGTTTTTATTTAACTGTGTTTAAATCAAGGAGGACTAAAATTCTATAATTTTTTTAAATTCTGAAAAATAACTTTTAAATAATGTTTTTAAGTTGAATTTCCAGTGTTTGGAGATGTAATATGGAGAGTTGTCTTTATATATATATATATGCATCAGGCTGATGAGATATTCTGAAGAATTACTGTAAACTATAGATGCGAAATACAAAATTACAGAAAATACATATAGGAAGAGAAGTACAATTGAAATCTGATTCAACATTAGCCGCACTGTTCAAACTGCATGAAGTACGGGATCATTTTACTAAATTTCAGTAGTTTCAATTTTACCGAAAATTTTCCTTTTTAGTTTAATCTAAATCTACCTTTCTTGCTGAAGTCCTTTATTTAAGCTAGATTTTAACTTGTAAATTATGGCAACATCATTTTAGAAGAAGAAAATAAGTCTCGATGCTGTTATCTATAATTTTATACAGTAACGCACTTTTTACAAGGATTGACTCAGAAAAGATACATAAATGAAAAAGTTGTATAATAAAAGTTTTAATTTAAGAATGCTCTATACGTACTTCAACCATAGTGTTTTATTAATATAATATTGCCACTGTACCTTTGCTGTTTATATATTGATTGAAATTCTTCCTTCCCTCTTTTATTTTGCCTAAATTACTGCTTATAGTTTTAAAATAATAATTCGTTTTTCAAACTTTAAAAATTCAAGACACTATAATGTTTACTACAAAATTATAATATTCAGATCTTTATTTCAATTGATCCTTTCCAATAAATAACACACACTTTTAAATTTGAACGTTCAGTTTTTTTTTTAATTTTTACACAAAGTTCCTGAAGCAGCAAATCATGTACCGTTTGATTTTGAATTTTAAGCAAAATACTAACAACGCAAAGGGCAAACAGCATTCCGCTTAAAATATGCTTACCAGATGGCATAAGAAAGACGCACCTCTCATTAGCAAACCTGTCTGGGCAGCAAGCAGACTTTGTTCTTTAATTTTTCCCTCTTTGGAGCTCCTCTTCGATCTAACACTCGAATTTGAATCGAATTCTCAGTATATAATATATTTTTTCCTCTCATTTCCCAGACTTCAGTTTCTCAAGTCTTTAAGAAAGAAATGAGATTCAGAGAATCTGCTTCAACGGCGAAAAGAAGCCCTGAGAAGCAAGTCAAAGAAAAAAGAACGTATCGATGAAGTTAAGCGTATCATTTTTGTTAGTAACATGACTAAAATATGAACTTAATATTTAAAGCTTCCTCTGGAAAACCTCATTCTTACATTTTTAAACAACAAATTTAAAATTAATTTTCTGCTTACGATCCGAATATCAACTATACTGTATCTACGCAATCCAATATTTTAATATGTACATTAAATAATTTGTGTTATATATGTAACTTTGCCTAACTTTATATTACTATCCTCTTATGCTTAAATGTAACAACTCTAATGTTATTCCAACAGCTCCTATATAACAACTCCAGTGTTTCTTTGAAATAGCGTATAGTCAATTCAAGTTTTTCATACTCTAGCTGGTTCGTGTATTGGAACAATACTTATTCGATTCCGTAGTGAAGTTTCTGGTGCCCCATGCGCGTTTACCTGTTTCTGCTTACGAGACACACATTATTTAAGTATTAGTTAAAATATATGCATTACATGAATTCTAATCATGTATTAAACAAATATTATAATATAATGTCAACGAAATACGGATGTAATATTCCCTAGAAATAAAAACAAAACAATTACATCAAGAGAACAACACTGAATCACCTAAAAGTGAAACAATACAAAACAGTAAACAGGTGATCGTAACAGCAGTTAAATATCAGCTGTAAATTATTCCTACCAAATTACGTGAAAATTATCTTTTGTTCACATTAATATGTACACTATTATACATTAAGATGTTTTTGATACTCGGGGACATTTGGTCTCTTTTGTAGGGATATGGAATAGACGTCATTTCCGATATTACACAGTCCAGTCACATTAATGTGACCATCTGTCAAAAGCCAGAATAACCACCTTTCGCAGAGCGGACTGCTGCGAGACGTGCAGGAAGAGAGTCACATAGGTCCCTGAAGGTGTTCTCTGGCATGTTGAGCCATGCCGACTCTAATGCCGTGGCCAGCTGCGCTAGATTACGCGGTTGAGGATCCATGGGGCGAACAACTCGATCGAGATGGTCCCACAGATGCTCGATTGGGTTTAAGTCAGGTGAGTTTGCTGGCCAGGGGAGGACGGTAAACTCATCCTGGTGCTCTTCGAACCACGCACGTACACTGGCAGCTGTATGGCACCTCGCATTGTCCTGCTGGAAGATGCCATCATCCTGAGGAAAAACAATGCGCATGTAGGGGTGAACATGGTCCGCAAGGACAGATGCGTACTTGTATTGATCCATTGTGCCTTCCACAATGATCAGTGAACCTAGAGAATGCCAGGAAAACATTCCCCAGACCATAATGCTCCCGCCTCCAGCTTGGACCGTTCCGGCAATGGTTGCAGGGTGGTTCCTTTCAGAGGTTTCACGCCTTATACGCCAACGTCCATCTGTCCGATGGAGCATAAAACGCGATTCATCCGAAAACGCAACCTGTCGCCACTCAGTGGACGTCCAGCTGCTGTACTGGCGTGCAAATTCTAGCCTTCGCCGTCGATGAACAGCAGTCAGCATAGGTGCACGAACCAGGCGTCTGCTTCGGAGGCCCAGACGCAGCAATGTTCGCTGAATAGTACTTTGGGAGACACTTTTGGTAGCCCCTTGGTTCATTTTGGTGGTCAGTTGCTCAACGGTAGCCCGTCTATCTGCCCGAACGCATCTCCGCAACCGTCGTTCGCCTCTGTCATCTATGGCCCGTGGTGCACCACATTTGCCACGTCGCTGATTTTGGACAGTCCCATTTTGCCATGCACGGTACACTTTTACCACGGCGGCACGCGAACAGTTCACAAACTCAGCCGTTTCGGAAATGCTTCCACCCTTGGCCCGAAAGCCAATGATCATGCCCTTTTGGAAGTCGGATAAATCGCTTCGTTTCTGCATTACGCCAACGATTGAAATGTTTTCCGAAGCCCTCACACACCCTTTATATACGCTCAACTGCACTGTGCTGCCACCTGCCTTCTGTGATTGGTTATTTAACTCTGACATGGAAAGTACGTGGTGGTCACATTAATGTGACTGGACTGTGTATAAAAATTAACATCGGTAACTATAATTCTCTAAGAAGACTGTTATAATTATCAAAAGGAATTTATGTTTCTAGAAATATTCATCATTTCAGAGGAGAACATTACAGGAAGTTATGGCCACTAAAGGGTTCACTGTATTTCAAACATGCAATGAATTATTTGGATTCATTTGTAACATGCATATAGTATTATTGTTATGAAATCCCGTGTGCCCTACGGGATGCAGTCTTGTTATTGAAATATAAAATGGAAAATAGATTGCTTGCAGAATGTCTGTTAAAATTATTAAACTGAGCTAGAATAATATTGCTCTTAGGAAATGAACTTTTTAAGCTTCTTTACGCTCAAATAAGGAAAACGCTTCTCTGAGGAAAATGTTCCTCAGTTATTCTCAGAAGAATATTTTAAAGGAAAAATACTAGCGAGAAAGTAATCGGATTAATGTGAATTCCGATACATTTGCAGTGCGTTTAAACACGCGCAAACGGAAGAGCAATGAAACTGCACCATATTGATTTAGTGAAAATGTTAAAATAATTCATACAGTTATTTGCAGTGCCTCCCATAAAGCTTTAGCATTCAAAATTCTTAAATAGAATGATTAAACGTTTAAAATTGATCAGATCTTCAAAGACAGATTCTGTAAGATACTGAAGCGGGCAAAATTTCATTGAGGACTGCACTGAGGTTTGATTAAAGAATCAACGCTGAACCGATTGTGACATCATTTTATGTAAGTGTTATTATTGTTTTTAGATATCTTCCACATATCTTGCGATACTCTACTCAAATGAAGTGCGCGAGTTAACTGTGGCCAAGAAAGAGACGGAACTTGTCATTGACAGATGTTTGCCTCTTAATGCCTCTATCGCACTTCTTTTCTTTGGAAGAGGTCTATCATTTAACACTAGTAATGCAGCTTTTAATACAAGTAATACAGATTTAATACGGCTTAAAAACAAAATAAAAACAGTTACTCCAAGAGAATAACACTGAATCCCTTAAAAGTAATACAGTGCAAAGCAGTAAAGAAAAGATCGTAACCCCAGTTAAATATCAGTTGTAAATTAGGCCTACAAGATTACGAAAAATTAGCTCTTTTTCACATTAATATGTACATTAATGTAAATTAAAATGTTTTTGGTGCTCTCGGAGAGACCTGTATTTGCACATACACATCATAATTTGGATCAAGAACACCTAAAAGCATGGAATCCAAAGGTCTTTTATCTTTCTTTTTTTTTATCATCAACCTCAGGTGGAGTTGATGAAAGTTTAAGTGTTTTGTAGAGTTTAGTTCGTTTAGATATCATTCAAAGTGTTTGAACTCTTCGTAGATGTTAAGAGACTTATCGCCAAGTAAGAACTTGAATTTGGGGAGCGTGTAAAAGACCCTTTATTTAAAACTAAATAAGAACAGAAGGCAAACTTTGTGTTACAACTCAGCTAACCACTTGTAGCGAGATAACTTAAAGTAACAGTAGATCAAATGCAAAATTTAAATTCAAATAAACTAGTAGCCGAAGCCTACTCAATCAATTTAAAGAGAATTTGGCTCTGAAGTTAACCGTCGTGAAATTCAATTATTGGCAATTGCAATGCACGGGCGAAGACAAGAACTGTTATCTAAGATGACAACCTAGTAATTCCAGAGAGCAAACAGGTTCTGTATTATAATCTTAAATACACGCGAATTAAATTTGCATTATGGCGGAAAAACGGAAAGGAAGAAGTGACAGTATAGATTCAAAACATAAAATAACTGGTTAATTAAGATAAAGCAACCTCGCAGCTTCTCTGATGCAAAGACACTATACATTTACACACGTTCTCCAGAATTTCCGACGGATCTTAACCACATGACAACAGGCAACAATAATCACCAGCTTAATTAAGGCACGTTTAGAATCTGAAAGCAGCATTATACGTTTCTTCTTTGTTTAAAGTAAAGAGGCTGCTGAGTGACCGAAACAACGAACCATTGATAATTTACTCTGGATTTCATTCTCAGTGTTTGAACCAGATGTTTGTATAAGCTATTTGTGCTTTTTCTCCTTTCTGATGCATATACTTGCCATTTTCTTTAGAATGTCCTCCATAAGAGCATTTTCTCTCATAGGTAGATAATTCTAATGTTGACTTCCTATATCGGATAAATCAATTCACTGCGTGATGCATTAACAGTGCCTGATTTAGCAGAATAAACTTTGCTATTTCCAGCACAGCAACGTATTTATCTTCCAAAGATTAGTCTAGTTGAGAGTTTAAGTTGCCAACTTGAGCTCGAAAGATGAAATCATATGATACAACAAGTTATAAGCACTTAGGACCAGAGTTTTGCATAATTAGGTTTCTTTATTTGCACAGAAGAAAATGACTGTAGAAACTATTGCATTTCTCTCAACGAGAAATGTGATCATACAGAGAGACTTATAATTAAAACATCAACTGTGTCTCCCTTGGATTCTAATCATGTATCATCTGCTTGCTAACTGTATAAGGTATTTCTTCCGCCTACTTTGCATGCCTTCGTGGTGTAGTGGCGAGCAAGCTGGGCGCGTATTCCAGAGGTCCGTGGTTCGAGTCCTGGCGAAGGCGTTGCTCTTTTTCCTCTTTCATGCTTCTAAATAACATAATGATTCTACAAGTGGAGCCCGAACTAAAAGGTGGTGGAAGATGTTTCTCCACCAACAGGATTTGGAGAGAGGGTCCCGGAAATCCCAGTGGCCTTTTAAAAGGGGAGCATGTCAGGTTCTCCCGTCTTCTTCGCATGTCTTCGTGGTGTAGTGTATCAGCTCGTTGGGGGCGTATTCCAGAAGTCCGTGGTTCGAGTTCCGGTGAAGGCGTTGCTCATTTTTCATCTCTCCTGCTTCTAAATAACCTACTGACTCTGCAACTGGAGTGCTAAGGAATAATATTATGAGAAATTCCGTGGAAGGAGGGAGAGATAATTAATTTCATTTTCCTCTACTTAGAAGGGGACTGGGAAAAGGCATGAAACCCAGTCAGCGAAATCCAGTAACAATGAATTATCGTTCATCACATTTTAAGCCAAAAGCCACTGCAGAGCCTCTTATGATTTTTGAAGCTGAAAAAGGGGAAGAAATCAACTGGGACTTGAACATGGGTCCAGCTACGGATCTTTCAAATGCAAGTTAGACGTGTTAAACACTTACAGCCCTTACCACAGAGTTCAGTTATTCCTTAAAACTTTCAATTTTTTTAAGTGACTAGCACTTTTTGAAGGGTGAAATTTAAACTAATTAAGAGACGTTTCAAATTAATAATTATATATAAGATCTCTGAATATATATATTTTCAATGAACACTGATTTTGACGAGCACAACTGTAAGGCTTATTTTAACTCAAAAGTAATTTTATGTTAATCCTTTCCTATATTTTATCTTGAAAATCATATCGCTTCTAGCCAAGAGAATTTATTTCTGCAAAAGATTAATTTTACAGGAAAAAATTTCAGTTTATAGAGCCGAGTTCTTACAAGGAATTTAAATTGCGATCTTGCCATTTTAAATGCTTGTAATGCTTTTACTTTTTAATATTTCGAAATACCAAAAGTAACAATAACTATTATATGTTAACTTTAATTTTAACCTTCAAGTCGTAGGAAATAAATCATTTGGTTTCATTTTAGCTCTTGGTAATTATTGTAGTTGAATTAAATATTAGTTTGCAAACGATCTGTCTAAAAGTCTTTGGTGAGCTGAAGTAAATCTGCAGAGAAACGTCATTGGTATAAATACGATTAGGAAATTTAAGACAGATATATATTTTGCCCTTTTAAAAGCAAAGAATTATTGAAGAATTACTTTCAACACTTGTTCACTTACATGTGCTGGGCAAGATAAGGCCCAAAAACAGTTTGCCCATCATAACAACGCTGGTAATATACCTTCTGAGAAAGTTAATACTCTTTTTTTGCAGTAATAAAGCGAAAAGCGATATTCCAAGACATATGGATCAGAAAATCACATTCTAAAGTTCGATAAATCACTTTAATGGAAGCTCAGCATCTAAACACAATCACAGAAACCTCCAAAACCGTGTCTAAAATTACTTAAACACGTGAACAGCCATAAATATCGGCAGGGATGTGCAACAGGATAAAGTTTAAACCAAAGCGACAGCTAATAGAAGCAAACGCTATACGGACTGAAGAATGATAAAAGGAAAGGAGAGAAATAAATCAACAGACGTATATAAAAAGAGCATTAAAAATCTGGACCTTTTCGCTCCAACTGAGGGACAAATATGCTCTGACGGCTTGGAATTTCTTTGTTGTTTGTAAATATGTGCATTACAGCTTCAAATATCATGTAAACTGTTTTAGCAGCCCGTCAGGATATCTGAAGAATCTCAACTACAGATATATGATTTTTTTTCTGCAAGCTAAATACTTATTTATTGATAAGCAAGTAAGGGAACGTTTTTGTTTAATGCATTTTATTTCAACAACAGATATGCATAACTCTCTATACAGAACATAAAATATAAAGAAACATAACTCTCTCTATTCCAGGCAAAAATTGAAATTAAGCTCTTCCAAGTACAAAAAACATTACATAAAATAAAGTTAAGTGAATTAATTTGCTATAAACAAGAGTATTTTAATTATATAATGAACTGTAGACGAATATTTCTCATTCCTCATGCGAAGAGGTAACTGATGTAATATCTTACATTAATTCAGCCTACTTCTAGAGAAAAAAAGAATCCGTTGAATATGTATATACATTTCCGTGGAATAACGGGAAATGATGCACATATGCACTATACCCAGCATGTTAACATATATGAATGCTTATTTAGAGAATACCGTAATCCAATCAGTTTACTGATTGCATATATCCATGTTATTTAATTCAATAGTTTCTTAAAAATCTGTATTGTAATGCAAAATCTTTTTATGCTATTTAAAACAAAAAAAAATAAGATATAAATAAATTATGGATTAGAAAGAAGAATAAAGCTTCCAGATACCTGGAGTTTGGGAAAGCTTCAGCCGGAAAAATAGCATTCCACTGGCTTTAAAATTTTGTGCATGATTTTGTAAGGTGCTAAGCATTTCAAGGAGGTCAGCGCACAAAAAATTCGTAAAATAATACTTCCATTTGTTTATTCATTTAATTTCAATAAAGCACTTGTAGAATCCTTTGAATCAAATGAATCAAAAACTTGCATTTAATTCTTTCTATAAGTAACGTTTTCCTACAAATGTACAAATCTTAGATTAATACTTTTATAATTATTCGTTAGCATTTAATTTTATAAAATTTATTTGAAAATATAAATTTCTTATTAGTAACGTATGTATGGATGCATGTATATAGTGTACATTTATCGCAAAATCTTTTGGAGCAAAAGGTTCAAAATTTTACTCAGATAGGAAACAAGTTGGACTAGAACGTATGTATCCTGGATTCAAACATTTAGCCCAATTTCAAAGAATGGCATTAAAAATGTATGCACAACGTTACTAAAATTTCCATAAAACTAAAGGAAAAAACCAACACAGGTTTCAACAGGATGGAAAGCTTTTACAAGAATACATGATAATTAATATAACTTAATCTTATATCAAATAATAATTAATTAATACCAGAAACAATTTATAGTACTGTTAGAATTTCGTACATTGATAGATGATTTTAGGGCAGTTATATGTGAAAGTGTCGTATTTTTCTATGTAATGTAACATGAAAAATCTAGAGAAATAAGCTATCACGGAAAAGTAAGACTACAGGAGCTAATCTGTTTACCATGAAGTAAATGGCTATCTCAGTAATTCTCAGTTGGCAACGGTTTTGGTGAATAATTTTTGTCACCAAATTTTGAAAAAATCGCCAGAAATCTCCAAACTTTGTCCGGTCCCTGTGTAACTGTAACGAGTATTGTAATTGTAAGCTCGAACTCACGATCCCGGCATTATAAATGCCATACTCTTCCACATTATAAATACCACATACTCCACAGCTGTGGGTTTAAAATCCAACGTCTGACACCAATAGTTGTTGCGTGCATATGGGTTCCTAATAGACTGAATGCGCACTGAATAATGATATATTAATAAAATTTATTTTACCCAAAGAAACAATTCACATTTCTGAAACATTCCACAAAAATACTCATACAGCTTTTCACAGTATCACAGAGTGCAATCAGTAATAACACTTCAAACTACTATGGTCGTTAAACACACCGCAATGCAAAGCGCATCTAAGAGCAAAAGCTCTCAAGGATATCTCAGCTCTCTGAAGTCACACTTAACTAATAACTACTACTAAACCCTGTTCCCTGCTGTCGTATGTAGTTTTTCCGAGAAGTACTTCTCGAAATTACTAAAAGGTATATGAAAGCCAGATACAGCTACAGCTTCTTATAGCATCAATTAAAGCAGTTATTTAATTACAATACCCATTACACAAGGACCGGACGAAATGTCGCCAAGTTTGGCGACTTAAGCAGATTTTTCGCCACATTTGGGGACATAAATTAGTACCCAAAACAATTGTCAGCTTGTATAGCGAGTATAGAGAGACAGCCATTTACACAATGTTAAATAGACTTAGAATGTTAAATGGCCAAGAAAATAATAAATAGTATGTAATTTTAATATATTAATAAAAATTGAAATCTACCCATTATCCAGGTATATACAAAACCTTGAGTTTCCAAAGGAAGGATGTTGCGAAACTGCTGTAGGAATTCAGTGAGACTTAATTATAAAGCAAAAATTCACTGAAGTGAATATCCGCGAATTTTACAAATACATGACATCACAATTCCTACAAATTTGCAGATTTACAGCTTTCATACTTTACATGTTCTGTAGCACGTATTAGTGTATAAACTCATGAAATGAATACATTCCCAGCAAGATCCATGTTAACAGATATTTATCTGTTCTGATAGTTATCTGTTCAGATATTTATATGTTTAGCCTCTGTTCTGAAAATTCCTAGTGCGAGTAGCATAACTCCCAATATCCCAAAAACTACTTGCAAGAAAAATGCCTTCAGGTGTTTGTACAGAAACAACAAGTATCCATTATCTACCAAGATGTTTTTAACTTTCCTTTTATTTTTAAAAAGCTACAGCATTAGGCAAAATTTTAAGCATTTACGTACATTGTAAATAAATCATTACGTATGAGAATGTTTTTCTTTTCTATGCATCGCGCACTATTATACACTCATGACTATTTGGCCCATGAGTTTGACCTGCCTGATTTAAAGGAATATACAGCAATAAAAATATTGTATAGCGTCACTTACAATTTCAAAGCATGGCATAAAAATAAAAATGGTACTATTCGTCAAATCATTGCGTAAGCCATAAAACATCCGCATCGTCCATGCATGTGCTCGTCCATGTAGGGAGAAAATAATGAACAGATTCTCTCGCGGGCAGACGTTTTGATGGATTTGACAATGAGAATCTTTTTTTTTAATGATCTATGGTGCCTTGCTACTAGAAAAAATCATGGGCTTGAAAGTTAATAATGAAGATATGGAGAACTTTTTAGAGGACCACAAAACTGAGCTGAAGAAGAAGAATTGGCTTTACTACAAAAACAGCAAGAAGAGATAATTATGGATAAAGTGCCTTCAGAGAGGAGGAAGAAAGGAAAAATGATCCTACTTTTTTTAACCACGAAATTTGAATAACATGTGATAAACGCAAAAAGTTTCATGAAAAGAAATCAGCCGATAAAGACACAATATACGCAGTTTCAATAACAATGCCATGCGTCACCTTAAATGCGTTTAAAACATAGACAAAAACGAATCCAAGGCCGGATTAACCTATTAAGGGGCCCTAGACATTTTTCCTGCCATCTTTGTCCCCAAGAGAAACAGGCCATATAGGATTTTACTGTGTAATGTAACATAATCTAAAAGAGACAAGCTATGCCAGAAAAGTAAGAATACAGGGGCAAGTGCATTTAACATTGAATAAAAGTGTATCTCGATCATTTGGTGAGATATCGCCAAGCTGGCAATGGTTTTGGAGACTTATTTTGTCGCAAAATGTGGAGACAAATTATCAAAAGTCGCCAAAGTTGGCAACTATTTGGCGACATTTTAGGTCTAGTCCCTATATTACCGTAATAGGTATTGCAATTGAATAAATTAATTGATCACTATATATTAGCTGTAACTGTAATTCGACTCTCATTTGCCTTTTAATAATTTCGAGAAGTAAGTACTAGAAATATTTCGGCGGCCGGGTGAAAACTATAAAAGGCCGGTGAGAGCTTCTGCTCTCATTTGTTGTTGTTATCTTTTAGCTTAGTGTGAGTTCCGTCTACTACTTCCTTTTTAGCTTTTCAGTTTAGTAGCGCTTTGAATTGCTTTGTGTTTAACATCCATAGTAGTTTGAAGTGTGACTACTGATTGTATTCTGTTATATCGTGAAGAGTTGTACGACTATTATTGTGGAAAGCTGCAGATCTCTGATGTGTTTCTTTTGATAAAGTAAATTTTATAAACCTATCATCGGAGCTGTGTGCATTCAGTCTATTACGAACCCGTATACACGCAACAATACTTATTAGCATAAGGCATAAGGTACACTTTATTATTATTCATATGCACTGAAATAAATAAAAAGTAAAATTTCGAACGTCCATCAGCCACGGAAACGACGCCATAACAGATAAGATAACAGAACATAATCGGAAATTGGTCACGTTATTCTTTTGAGTTTGCTTACTATTATATAATTGGAAATTATAATATTTATAATAAATCTCAAAATATCTCTGACAACAATACAAGTAATATTAAGTAATTTATTCGAAACCTCTATACAGTGAACCATAATATTTCTTTAATGTGATATTAAATTATGTCCCGAAAAGGACTAAATATATGAAGGTGTTTTAAATAATTTTATTTCTCAAGTCATAGATACAGCTTAGCAATTAAATAAGCAGAAAAAATATGGAGCAGGATAATTTTTTCTTACCTTTTCATATCTTCTGAACTATATTTATGTAATTTTTTGGTGTGCTATTCTATAGTCCAATATAAATTGGTAGTACTGCTATTAGCACAAATATCGATTGAGAATTCCATGATATAGGACACAATAGTTCTGTGGTAATCCTTATATGTATTAATATTTCTCTAGAAAATTCTTATCTTCCTCTACCGGTATGATGAAATTTGGCAAAAGAACAAACTAAAGGAAGAAATAACCAAAACAGTTTAAGGGTAATGTCATAAGGTATATAGTAGACTGAATAGACTAATCATGAAGAATACTGAAATATTCTGCAGGAATTATTAGCACTGGTCCCGTTAGGCAAAATAATCTGATTTTAAGTTTTCAGTTCACAATTCAGTACCTCCTATAACGATTTGCTCTTAAAAGATTGGAAAAGGCCATTAAATTTTAAAAAAACGAAAACTATGTTAATTACATATCGCGTCGGAAACATCATTTACAAACTGAAAAAGTATGCAAATATTTATAAGACTATTAAGAAGATTTATCACGAAACTAGATATAATAAGAAAAAGGTAGAAAACGTACTATAAGAACTGCCTTTGTAGAGTAATTAAGCTTGTCGTAGCAGAAAACTCGAAAAATAGGTAACTTCCTGGGATTCGAGCTTCGGACCTTTCGACTGCCTGTCGAACATGCTTCCAATTATACCACGAAAGAACGCAATAAAAAGTGAAAAATTATTTCACTCTTTACTGCGTTCTACTCTTTACTGCCCTATATTCTCCCCCTCCACCCACACTTACAGGGCGATTAGAGAGGAAAGAACCCAAACTGCAGTGGTGACGAACTATGTTCAACCTCCTTTTAATTCGAGAGTCACTGTAGAGATCATTAAAATTTCTTAGAGCCTGGAAACAAGAAGATCCGCGATGTCGTCTTCAGGACTCGGAAATCCGGACCTTCCGGTTGCTAGTCAGACGTACTTTCATTTACACTTACCAAGGCCTGTGGTAAGGACTGAGAAAATGCCTCACATCTTTATCAAATGGAACAATTTGGTGCGTAAAAGATAAAAATATTTTAATTCGGAATTAGTTACATCAAATTGCTTTTAAATCCTTGTGCTTGTTAATTAAAATTTCATAAGTTATCCCAGAATATGAAATCAATAAATATCAGCTTCTAAATTCAAATTTTGGGCTTCGAGATGCATATTTGGGCTTTCAAATGTAATTTCCAGATACCCATGAACGTGTACTCAAAATTTGACACTTTGGATGCCGCTGTCTTTCAACAGTGTGACAAACAATCATACAAATTCTTCACTTTTTAACAACTTCATTTACACAAAAGCAATTTTCAGTAATCATGTAGTATGCAATCTTCTGTTTTTGTTTATTATTATTTCTTAGGTGGAGCCATTAAAAACACCATTTTTAAATTCCAACCTGCGATAAAACGGCAGAAAAAAGAAATTATTAAAACAGCAATTTTTTTCCTGCTGCCGTATAAAAATTAAAAAGCTAACTAAAATCTTAAAGTTGCACACTACATTATTAAGAAGGTGTCTGCTGAGTTTTATCGGTGCTTACTGATACATAATGATTAACAAAAGACATCAGTTAACATATTCATAAAGATTATGATATTCTGCAATGAATGAACTTGCAAGCCAATTTTTATTGAGAACTGTGTTTTGTGCAATTTTATTTATTAGTGCAGTTATGCCTTTTAAAGACAGAATTGTGGATTTCTAAACAGGATGCCCAAACCGTACTATTTTACTGCAAAATAAGGTTTTCCTAACATACAATATTTATATATATTTGCACTTATTCTATACATTTGGCAGATTTCTCATATTTCCTTATCTCACCCACATTATTTCAATGGCTGTCTAATAGAATTATCACAGTAATTAATATTTCTTATTATCCTCCCTATTACCATAAACACTGAATATAAAGTATACAGATGTGACTTAAAAAATATAGTTCTTATTATATACTTCTTAACTCATTTGAAGACTTCTTGGATACTACGTTACAGTTCATGAGCATTTAATACACCATTCTTATCGCTAATACATCCTATACTTCTACTACTATATAATACTTGCCGCTAAGTTGCCTTTATTTTTTGTTGCTTCATTCTGTTATTTCTTTTAAAAGTGTCATAAATATATGATGCAGCTAAGCAAAGCAGAAGTCTTGAATTATCTTTAAAAGGTTCACAATAGCTCAGGAAAATAACTCATCAGTTTAATAATAACAAAAAGAATAATATCAGCGTCATAATTAGCAAAATAAACAAAAGACTTAGTGCTGACTCCAGTGTTATTAGAGCTGTTATGAAACTAGATATAAAATGCAAGTTTATTTTTGCTAAATATTACACTGAATTTATTAATTTGCTTACTAAAATCTGCAGTGTTTAAAATAATGCTGAACAGGTTAAATTTGTATCCCACTAATTAATTAATTTTTCCCTGACTATAAAAAATCAATACCCTTTCTTCATTCAATCTTGCTGACATGTACATAATTTTTGGAAATTAATGAAGCAAATTTAAAGGGGCGGTAGAGTATACATGCGTAAAAGCAAACTATGTTTATCACAGATTTCATGGTAGAATATTAAAATATTAGACATTGGAGGGCGCTTTCTTTTTTTTTCTCAAAGCCCTCTTTTGCCTTTTAGGCTTTTAGAAATTTTTATCAGGGAGTAAAATATTAAAATCGAATTTTCCTCGGAAAAGTTTGAACCACGGAGTTCCCAGATGGCAGCTGGACATGTTCATCACTTACCTTACGACAACATACACGGGGAAATGTGATAATTTCATAAAGGTATACTGAATGTGGAAGCATGATGAAAGAAATGGTTCACGATTTTAGGGTTTCGTGTCAAAAAATGGCCTAAGCTATGCAGCTATATTTTGCATTTGGCCTCATTAGTTGTCGCGGTTAAAGACTGCTAAATTGGGAAGATTATATCTGGTTTGAACCGAAGAGAATGGGGTGGCTACAAGTTTGAGTTTCGGGGTTTTTCCCACATGTAATGTGAATAAGAACCACTTTTCTTTAGGCAATTGCTCACGAAGGCATATCTCCTTTTAGGGGATGACTCTTTTGTTGGTTGCCATATTTATATAGCCAACTTCAGTATGTGTATGTTTCGTTTATGTCTTTAAATTCCTTTTCTTCCCGCCCTAAGAAAAAAAGGAATGGGCGTTGTTTCTTTGCTGCACATATTGTGCAGTTACCATCTTTCGACTAAAATCTCTGTAGCATAGGCAAACATTATTATAAACTTCTTATCTCCTACGAAGATATTTTTATTAAAATATATCTCAACTGAAAGTACCTACGGGAAAATACTTCACACTTATGTTCTTAAACTAGCTTAAGAGAGATGAAGAAAATTAAGAAAAATAGGAGGTTACAAATGGGAATACAAAATTCATGTCTGCTATCAAAGGTGAAAAACGAGAATGTTTACTCAACACTCACCAGAATATTGGAAGTGGGAAAACAAAAAGGTTCCTAATGCTCTGTTGATATTATTGTTTACTTTTTTATACAGGAAACACAATGAAGAGGAAGTATTCTTCCTTTATCACGTAACAAATTGGATCCAAAAGCCTTAGAGAAAATATTGTTGCTCTTCTTTTTTTCTTCACGGAAAGAGAAAACTGCTGTTTGAGCAGGATGAAGAAATGCGCTTGCTTATTTTTGGATCTGCTATTTCCTTATTTCTTTATCTGTTGTTTTTTGAGATACAGGGATCTTAACTGAAATGAGAATGTATTTGATTAAAATTGATCCAACTAGATAAACGGATCAAAATCATGTTTCTAAGCATTAGGAATCACATTCTAGACATCTAAAGCGTTTGTATCACTTTAAGAGATACTAATCGATTTTGAAATCTGTTTTTAACAGCACAAAATATAGTAATTTTTGAATCTTTGTATGGAGATATTTTACTAGGTTTTACATTTAAAATACTTTATATCAGTGATCTTGAAACTATATTCTTGGGAATTTTGAGGTTCCAAGCAACTGCTCCAAGAACTGATTACGAAAGAATTTTTTAATATCGCATGAACAGCAAACTAATCATCTAAAATAGTTAGTGTTAAATGGCTTAAAACTTACTGGTTACGTTTATTTTTTTTTAATTTAACTCATACTCAACCTCTCTTAGTGCCGTGACAAACTAAAAAAAATAACTAACTAAAATGAATTAGAAAGGGAGGAATTTGACTGATTGATCTGACTTAAAATAATATTAAATTATAACTTTTCTTAATTCAATTAATTGACCCAAAGCAAGGCAAATTCATCTAAATAAAGCTTAAAACACAAGAAGGAATAAATCTTCTCTGGTACTCGGTAAAACTAAATACTATTTTAACTAAAACATTTATAGAATTACTCATTTTAAAATAAACTCAAGAGCAACAAGTTCATAACCTCATAAGCACCAGAGAAGAAAAATTCAAACACCAATCAATCAGTTCCGCTACTAAAAATCAAGCACTAGTTCTAACGTTCCTGGCACCTAAAACAAATACACCCAATTAACGGAAAGTAAGTTAATTGCAACTTGTCTATGAAAGACTAAATTTATTTGTTGTGAACTGGTGGGAAAATTAGTTTGACAGATCCTCAGAATAAAACAAAATTCTCTACAGAAAATACAAAAAAGAATCATAAAATAACATTGGACAGCCACTAGCATATGTTGTTTGCCAGATCTCAACTCTGTTGCAGATACTGTTCTTAAATGCCTCATTAGTGATTTATGATTCAGTTTCTTCATCCATAATGGTGTTTTATTCTTTTGTAATTTACAGTATATTGCTTTTGTCTTTGATATTGCTTTAATTTATGCAACTTAATACATTTATTTTTCTGACGAAACCTCTTAAGAATACAGTACAATTCATTATATTATCTTTCTGATAATTATAATAACCGTTATTTCCCCTTCATATACTCTTTTACCTTCCTTTGAATTAACACTGGTTTTGAGTTATCCTTGCACGTCGTCTTCGGCATTGCTCCAGTAAATCGGAAGCTGACTGCAATATCAAATTTGAAGGTAAACAAACCTACGTAACTTTACCCAAAAAAGCAGTTTTAGGTTAGCCTAAATTTTGAATAAAGGACTATCCATCAAAAATAACAGAAAAGAAAACCAATGTACCAAATGTGTAGTTGTTACAACAAACTTTTAGAGTTCCTCAGTTTCACAAGTTTTAAATAAAGCTGTCTGCTTTTCTGGCACTATTTTATAATAGGTAAGAATTAGTTATCTATAGGCTTTACATCTTTAAATATTACGTCTGACATGTGTCTAATATATATATAGAGAGAGACAAATGTCATATGTATATATAGGGAGAGAGGGAGATGCTCATATGTATATATATACACTCACGTTTGTGAAAATTGCAACACCAAGAAGGAATCGTCATAATTGAATGCAATTTAATACACAGTTGAGTGGTAGTGGTACAAATAAATGATTAAATGTTCAAAGCAAACAAACAAGAACAAGAGATCAGAATCAGTATTTTGTGTGGCCACCACGCGCCGCAATAAGTG
>KK121417.1:335431-356423 GCA_000611955.2 Stegodyphus mimosarum
TCGTCCGTCCACTGCTTCCAAACGCGCATCACTGTGCTGCTGTTACGCTGCACACGAGAGGCTACTGCACGATACGACAATCCAGCTTCACGAAGGCCGATGATTCTCCCTCGTTCAAACTCTGTAAGTTGTTCAAATCTCGCTCTCTTTCGTCGACGAGGCATAAGTACAGATTGAGTTAACGTTTACCACTAGCAGATAACCACCGATAACCATACACGCCTCGCTACAGCCGTCTATTTATTCGGATCCATCAGCCGTTCAGAGGGCGCTGCTCAGCATACGCATGCGCTACGGATTTGCAATTCTAATCATTTGCATATCATGCGCTACTTTGCATTTCCTGAAAATTTCAGCTCACTCGCGTAAGTCCTTCATGGTGTTGCAATTTTCACAAACGTGAGTGTATATTAAAACGTAATTCTTAGTACTGCTTATGCTTCAAGGATAGAAAATAAAATATGTTTAATTATAAAACTCATACATCAAAATTATATACTTTAATATATGTCTGTCTTGAGTTAATGTATGTTCCCTCCAGTTCATGGCGTAGAAGATATTTAATTCTCCAATGGGTTTAAAAGTTATGTTTGTACTACACAAGCTTCACTCTGTTCAGCAATATGACATTTTTGTTATCTGATGATTTGTATGTTCGCCGGACTTATTTTTAGGTATTTGCTTTTGTGGTATAAATTATTAGAATGTCCAGCTAGCAATTGAAAGAACCGTGCGTGCTTCAGATTCTGGCCAGAGCACAATCTGTTTTCATGAGCGACGTCTTTGAAATATCCGATAGCTTCCATACAGGTGTTTGAACCGTGACAAATGGGACGACAATAACTCGTGTCTAATTGGATGCCGTAACTGTGTCTTGTGTCTCTACTTAGTAGCCCATTAAGGGTGGAGATAGTTAGCAGCTGCGACATTTCTCTTATATGTTCTCCTCGTGTAAGAGGTTACCACGTCCCTCTAGCAACTGGAAGATAAGTGTTTCGAATCCTGACACGGGGGCAGTTGATTTCTAGTGTTTCCAACTCCAAAGTACCTTGCAGTTTGTATGGAAGGTTCAGTTTTAATTTCCATTTTAGTCATAACTTGATACCCTGTTTGCCACACAAGATTTTTAATTTTTCCATCTATATCGGCTTCGCACATGCCTTTCTTTTTATCTAACTTTTGATTAAAAACGAAAGAGGTGTGAGTTTTGTTTTAAAAACTGCCATTTTAATGCAACTCTGGGATTTTTAGTTATCATAACTTCAACATAATGTTATTCGAGAAGTATAAATATTTCTCGAATAAACAGCATACTACATTAAGTTCATGAAATATCTCTGAGATTTTTAAGAGGAAGGTAGGAATTTCCTAAATGAATGCGAACAAGTCACTTTAAAGTTTAAGTAATATACATACTAACAACCGATGAAAATCTTTCTATTGTTGTGAGTATTATTTTGATGTTATGGTGCTGAAAAGTTTGAGGTGCTGAAAAAAGAGCTAAAATATTTTACAGACACATGCAACAACAAATGAAGTTGCTTCTATCTACTTTTTTACCTTTCATTAAGCATTTAAGAAATCTACTTTTTGCTTTATGTAACGTTGACGCAAAGCATGTAAGAAAGCAAATTAGCGATGAAGGACAATAATATATCTATAGGCAAAAATTTATATCTTTCTATAAAATAAAATAATTTGTTACAAGTTTTAAACTAATGCCTATTAGAGTGCATGTAAACATTCTGCGCTTTACCTCCATTGATTTCAATAAGGCGAAAGCAGCTTTGTACATCACGTTATAGAGTGCCTTTAGGTGTCACGTATTTTCGTTGGGGAACATTGCTTACGATATGAGTCAAAAACCTGAAAAAATACCTACCTATGTTCCATAGGTTTACCGTACTGAACACCTGTATCACTGATGCATAGTATTATAAGAAATAAGCATGTTTGAGAAAATGAGGGATGAATACGTGCAGAAATAATAACTGCACACCTCAGTGAAAATCATTGTCATGTAGTGGATTAAAATGTCACTATTGTGCTGTCAGATAGACCATAACATCGTCTCAATAGAATAACATTCTCTTTTCAGTGTTATCATATGCCCGTGAAGTCAATAATATTAATAAATAAAGTTATTGACTTAAAGAACGGAATTTCTACTAAGAGCATTACCATTAATTATAGACAAATCAATTGCAACTAACTAGATCACCGGATAACTCTAAATAAAGGAAACCCTTTGAACTCTAATTTTCTATTACATATGGTGATTCGATGGTTCTAAAACTTAGCTCTAAAAGCATGTTTGTACATTAAAGCCGCGTTAAGGCTTTTCTGTTTTACATGTCTTTTATAACTTTTCAATTTTGCCCCAATTCATTGTTTTCTACTTTGTTCGTCTTTTATATTTTTTCGCCTTTTTTGTCCTAATTTATTTCCACCTCATTTATACGTCTTTTTGCCTTTCGCCCAATAAACCTCTCTTCATGTTAATTAGAAAGTCTTTCATTTATATTTTGGTTATGTGTTGTTGTTCACTCTGACATATTTACCGGCACTTCGATTCACAACTTAAACAATGTTTTCAAAAGTTTTCACTTTGTTTCAATAACATTTCGAAGCTCAAATCTCTAAACAGGTAGGTTTGTTGGTAGGAGATGCTTTATTCTTGTGTCATTTGTTAAGATTTTTAAAATGGACTGCTAGCTTCCCTTTAGACTCTTTGTCTTTTGTTTCAATCTCAGAAACAAATAATGCATAAATAAGGCAACATTTGGAGATTTTTACTTCAGAAATTTTTAGATTTGCAGAATCTATTAGGGTTTCCGAAGGACGAAATATGAAAAATCATCGACTTCTTCGTCGGGATTTGAAATCTTGAGTTTCCGATGCCAGGCGGGTGGGCATTCCAGCTGCACTACGAAGGTACAAGTTTACACTTTGCCTTACACTTACGTGAAGGTACGCGCGTACATTTTCCCTTACGTCCCTTACATTTTCTCCCACTTAAATGGCAACTGGATAGGAGGAGACTTGATTACTAAACTCAAACAAATTATGGTCCACAAAAAAGGAACAAATTATTGTCTGCCGCATTTTTTTTTCGTGCACCTCCCTGGGAATGGAATTCCGGCTCTTCTATGACAGACATACGTGCATTTTCCTTACACCAGTAAACCACGCTTATATAATCTATGTTAAAATAGTCTTGTTAAATATGTAAGATGAGCAACTGAAATAAAAATATGTCTTTACCTATTTTAGAATCAATATCAAATCAATCATCAAGTGTCTCCGCTATCTCGTCTTGTGGATCTACGCCTTTCCAAGTAATTGCATAGAACAACTTACCATTAAAAACCTATCTTCTAATCTCAGCTCATTTGCGGAATTATTGCAATTGTATTTAGTCAACAGAACCCCTGAAGTACGGAATAAAAATTTTATTCCCTGATGGAAAATTTATTCGACCACCTCTTCAATATTTAGAAGTGAAGCAAAAAAATTTTGTCGTTCTGCTGTGTTTTTTTACCAGTGCTTCAAAAAATTTTACGCATGGTATTTTCAATGAAAGTAACTTCCCGATATGTTCAAAAGTGCTTTCAAACTGAATACCGTCCTCTGGAGGCTTTTATCGCCAGTATAAGATTGAAAATTATGCTTCAACTTGAAATTGCGTGCTACAGGATTATTCTCTGTCTGCTTTCGCCAGTCGGAATTGTATTACAATTAATTTGTTTATCAATTGTTGCTATTCCGAAATTTTTGCATATAAAATACTGTTTTATCACTATATCGGTTCTCTAAAAAATTTAGTATTGTTTGAAGGAAATATAAAATTAGAATTTTATAGTATCAAGCGATTTAATGATTTATAATTATGTTTAACCAAATTACGTAACGAATTGTAATATTTAAAAAACATTTTAGGGAAGGTTATTAATATAGGTAATTATAATTTAAATTTATGTTAAAAAATTTTTGAATTGTTGATAATAATTTTTAAATAAAGTGAAACAATTTTTAAAAAATTGTGCAGAACATTGGGAAAAAATGGTGTTTTTTAGTATTGTAACACAAAATATGTGATAATATGACAGTGGATATTGTAAGGACATAATTAATTTAAAAGTATTAATTAATTTAAAAATATTAATAAATTTAGAAATTGAATAATTCAAATAAATCTGATTTCATAATAAATTTCATTTGAATTATTAAATTTCTAATGATTTTAAATTTCCATATAATTAAGAACTGGAATTAATGCCGATAAGTAATATGAAGGAATGGTAAATGAATGCTAAAAGTAATTGATAACTATACGATAACACAGAATATATTAAAAGAAAGTTCTGATGGCTCCCATCTTATGAAAAAATGCAATTTTTGTTTATAGAATTACTTTTATTTTTTCATATAATAGAGTGCGTTTCGAATTTTTATAGCAGTGGCATGTTATAATGTAGTTCAGAAAGTCAATTGCCATTGAGCGACGAACAGAGGCCTTTCAGAAAGCGACGAACAGAGGCCTTTCAGAACTAACTGTTGTGAGCGTCCCATTAACTACTGGTGAAAATTCATACATCAATTTGTTAATGTGTATTTGTCCATCCGATCAATATGTTACTATTAAAGAATGCTGTGGGGCGTTCCAGTTTTAATTTCAAATATATCTTAATAACAATAAATTGTATAATGTCAATAAAACTTTTCCAAATGATGTTAAAAGAAATGAAATTAGTTATAAATATTTTTTAATGTGATTTTATTCAATTAAAATTGGATGTATTCAAAATTTCACATTTTAATATTATGAGGAAAATTTTAAAATGCCTTCCCTAAACAATTATAAAGATTTAAAAAAACCTAAATTATGACATTTTTACCTCCAAATTTGATTTTTTGTGTAAATTTGGCTTCTTTTTATCTTAACTTTTTTTCTTGCGGCGTAACGTAAAAATATATATAATAAATTTCTAAAATATAACTTGATTACACAAGTAATCGTCTTAAATTGAATTTAAATTTTTGCATATTTATTTTTTTTAAAGTACTTAATGTTACAGAATTTTTCTGGCCATAACACTAAATGAACTTTCATTTTATCATACAGTACTTAAAACCAGGTGTCTTTTATAGGGAACAGAGGTTTTTATGGGCCATTGTATTAAGTATCCCTCAGCCATCAGCAGGTAGTCACACTAATTTGCTTGTCGAGGACATGCCCATTTTAAAATTTTATTACCATATTATTGCATTTCATTTGCTGCTATGTATTAATTTCAAACGTACATTTACATTACTTAGCAATAAAATCATGCAATTGTGTTACATATTAAGTAAATAATTGTAATTTTTATAGAACTCCACGAATATGTAATTCGAACATTTTAATTTTATACTGATTGGAATGTAGAGATTTACATAAGATGAAGAGGCATTAGGTATTTTTTGAAATCAGGAGAGATGAGGAATGACTAGCGCCCTCGCCGGAACTCGAACCCCGGACCTCTCGAATAGGTATCGAGGGTGTTGACCACTACATAACGAAGGCATGCTAAGAAAGCGGGAGAAATACCTTATATACTCCTCCCTTTTAAAGGGCGACTCGGTATTAGGGGGCCCAATCGCCAAATCCTGGTCGTGGAGAATCATCATCCCACACCCTTTTAGTTCAGGTGAACTGTAAAGATATTATGTGTTTTTTGAAAGCAGGAGAGATGAAAAATGAGCAGAGCCCTCGAACCATGGACCTTGAGACGGGTATCGAACCATGCACTTCTCGAATACGCGCCGAGCGGGCTGACCACTACACCACGAAGGCGGGAGAAATACCTTATAAAATTATTTAACAGCTAATTTTATTCTGAAGTAACCTCTCCCATTGGTCTCGCTTTCAACCCACACTTGCCAGAATGTAAATGCGTTATCAGGCGTGTATTCAAATGCGGTAGAAAAACGTTAGTATTTAAAGTAGGGTTTTGGAAGTTGATTTTAGAGCGTGTTCTGATCGAATCAGGGCCACGTTGCTATCTCTGATTACTACCGATTAGACTTCTGTGGCGTTCGGTGCTTCTAGCCATTAAGTTTGTTTACGCCGCCTTTTAATTATCAGAACCTACCTGCGCGTTAACTAGCATGTGAAGAGCCGTTAAGCTAACTGAATTTCATTCTAATTTAAGTTACTTATTATCTTTTGAGTTAAGCCAAAAGTGTTGGCTATTGTAAACCCAAGACGGTGTCATCTGTGAATAATAATTTAGTTAATAAGTTCTTTACACCGTTCGTCTGGATTTTGCGTACTTAGGAATAATTCATTACACAGTCTGTTAAGGTCTAGTTAGTTCATGCTTGCAAAGAATTAAGATTTTACGACAGACTTTGAAAATACGGGAAATTTAAATTTATCCAAGACTGCTATTCAAGTATTGCAAGAATTTTCAAACTCATATTCGGAAAATTTCAAATAATATTCTAATTTTATAATACTTCTGCTGCAATATTGTCAAATTAGATTTTTATGTTTTATATTTTAAGATATGAAGAAACTCATAGCATTTCTCTTCCTTTGTTAACGTCCTAATGCTTTTTTCCAAAATATGAAATTAAATCATTAACAAAATTATTAACAATTGGAAATTAGACTTTTAAATTTCCTTTTTAGATTTTTATATGTTTTTCTTCTATAATCTGCAGTGCATCAAAATTTCTCACCAAAGCGGGTCTCTAGTAGCCAATCAAAATTCAGATAGAAACAATAGATCCTGGAGCATATAAATAGCTGAGCTACTCTGCGTCAATCTCTTTTTTCGTCCCCTGCTTCGCCTCGCTCGCTTGTGTATTTTCATCGCTCTTCTTTGTCCATTGTTCTAAAAATTTAATACTTTGTATAAAAGTGTGAAGATCAGCATAAGCACCTAAAAGCCACGTGAATATGTTTGTACTTATCGAGAATGATCATGTATAAATAAATGCGTTGTTTTAGTAAAGTCGGTCCCCGTTATGTCATCTTGCGAATCTTCGTATCAAAAGCATTTCGAAGTGAATACAGACCACATGTGATCGTTAAAGTTATCATCTATTCTTCAAGTCATCTACGAAATTATCACATATGTATATTTCACAATATACTTTAAACACTCTCCTAGGCTAGAATGGCAGCTCACCATTTGAATGCAAGAATTTTTTGTTACTGTTTGAAAGAAGGATTTAAAATATTACTGAAACTATTTGATATTTAATGACACCTGTTGCTATATACGTCCAATGATAAAGGGCTAGCCTTCTGAAATTTTAAGTGTACTAAATTTCAAATGAATCAACGAAATAATTTTAAATTGAATTAAAAAGGCTTCTCTCGTTTTAACATAGAAGTTAAAAGTTGTTTATCTACACTGTACACAATTTAGAAATTTGCAGAAAGTTACTCTACTCTAAGAAATTGTAAACTGATGTAAATGCACTGTAAAAAACAAACGTGGTTAGGTATTCAAATAGAATAGCACTAATGACCGGAAAGCATGAATAACACATTGGGGTTACATATATCACTTCTAACCGGGAAGTATGATCAAAAGCTGAAAATTGCTTGAATCTAAAAACATTGCGTCTCCATAGTAACAGAAAGAATTGCGATTCAAATTCCAAGTATTTCTCAGTGTCTAGGAGCAATATAAGCTAGCATATACTATCTTTCTATTTTAGAACAAAATAAACATAGCTTAAAGTAGATTTCGAGCCAAATCTCTTAACAAAACTTCGAATCCTACAGTTGTAGTTTTAGATACCAAGGAGAGAATTTCCCGATTGTGTGGGTAGATTAGCAAAAGCGGAAATTGTGAGAGGGGGAAAAAAAGAAGGCATAGCTGCACGAAGTTACAAGAAATACACTGAGAAAAAGAATATGCACATTCTAAACGACAGACAGCAATAAA
Source organism: Stegodyphus mimosarum (assembly GCA_000611955.2). Classification (NCBI taxonomy): domain Eukaryota; kingdom Metazoa; phylum Arthropoda; class Arachnida; order Araneae; family Eresidae; genus Stegodyphus; species Stegodyphus mimosarum. Next base: position 343,378 of record KK121417.1, read on the forward strand.
TAAAATATGCCAGCAAAATAGGTATATATTATATGCATATGCTTACTTAATAAACTATATAAATAGTGAATAACCTTTAAATATTCCCTATTAGCTGTATAAATATGCGTTTACTATAGTTTGTAACATAAAGATTTTCCTCCTGCGTACCGCGTGAGCTCGAGATGTAACTTGGAAAACATGTCTGGCAGACGGAATGTCCGCAGTTTGAGTGCTGGTGGAAACCCAGCAAATTTTTTTCACGTTTTCCGCTTCAAAAATCTAACGACTCACTACAGTACTGTATTTCTTTCTACTATCTGCTTGTACGTTTAAACATTTATCGTAACGAACAAAGTTTTGAACATTATTCTCATTTAATTTTAAAGCACCTGCGATAAGAATTAATTATCCACATTTGCGCGCGCTTCAGAACCGCTTTCCTTGCCGTTTGTTCATATCTTCTATTTACATGATTCTGGATCTCAGCTGCCTGCAGAATGTCGTTAGAGCTTACAGGGGGTCAACCAAAGCATAATTCCACACGTACATTTTCCTGAACGTCCGTAAAGATTTTCGTATTTACTTACACTTCAATTGTCACGTATCTGGCGATAAATATTCGCAGCTTTCGTACTGCTGTTAAAAGTAGGCCCTTCTGAGAGTCCACCTCAGCATAGTGGAGGGACGGCAATGCGCAGGACTCTTACTTTTCATGGCGGCTAATGGGTATGGACACATTTCTCCACACCTGGTCTGTCCCAAAGCTGTACTTTGTAGGTGATCGTTCACGGAGTAAATTAGCTCCTTTCTCATTGACCAGAATGTATAATGAAACAATGATAAGAATTAATGAAAGAGATAATAAAGTACTTTGAATTAGCAGTTTTGACTTTGAATTTGCAGAGTAGCTTTGGTAAAGTAACTTCGATTATTAATTGACAACTTATTTGAATTAAAAGTTTGAATCGACTGTTTTCTTTGCTTCAAATTCTGTATCTTTGCAGAACGTAAAACGGAATGATTACAATGATAACGATCAAAGGAACTGTGTCAAGGAACAATCAAAATTAACTTTGAATGAATTTCTCTTCATTCAAAGATCATTTCAGAATTCCTTCACTTCTGAATTTATTTTGAATTTGACAGTTAAATTTGGATTCTAATCTTAATAACTTGACACTGAAAAAAATAACTTCGACTTCACATGTAGAATGTTGATTATTTTATGTATCTGAGGATTATACGTTCTAAGACTGATTAAACATATGGTTAAAAGTTAATGTACAAATTATACCATTATATTATACCACCAAATTATACCATTGTTCGAAGTACAAAATGTCACAGGAAATGTGAAACAGTAACTCATGTAAATTTGCAAATTTCTTACTAAGGCTCAATAAATATATTGTTACGAATTTTGCACATACGTAAATAATTTTAGTGAAATTATATGTGAAATTGTGGCAATTTTTTGTATAACATAACTGAAATCTTAAGAAACAAAGCTTTGCCAAAAACGTAAGAATACAGGGACAAGTCTATTTAACATTAAGTAAATGGTTACCTCGCTAGATGGGCGAGATATCGCCAAGTTGGCGATGGATTTGGCCACTAATTTTTGTCGTCAAATTTGGAGAAAATCGCAAAAGTCGCCAAACCTGGTGTTCACAGGGCGACATTTTGTGATATTGTGAAAAGCTGTATTTTTGTAGAAACTTCCGGAACTGTGAAGTGTTTCTTTGAATGAAATAAATTTTATCAAGCTATCATTAATTCTATGTGCATTCGGTCTATTACGAACTAGCACGTGCAACTATATATACCATTGCGATGGCTTAATCTGCTTGATCTGTATATGGAAAGCTCAAGTTCGAATCGTATTGTAGGTATCTGATAGATTTTGTTTAGATGTTCACTGGCAGTTAGGTACTCCAAATCTTGTATGGTTTATCAGCGGTACTCTAAAATCAGGATGCTGTCGCTGGAACTCTGGAGGTCTTTTAAGAACATATTTTGAAACTCGCCGGGCGCTTTCGTTTCTCAAACATTTCAACCTCCCATTATGAAAAGTATTACCTGATATCATGAATGCACGGACCGTCAGGTTTTGCGCAAAGAATGTCGGAAATGCGCGTGCGCACTCATTCCGTTTCACAAAAATTAATATAATATTCATAAATGGATCTTACTGCGTATTGTTTAATGTTCATTACTTAATATTTTAAAGAAATTTCGTTATATAGCGGTTTACTGGCAGCCGAGCGGAGAAAATGTTAAACACTGGTAGTTAACCTGGGTTCAAATCTCCTCGAACGTACTGGCTATATAGACGATTTCGTCGTTTCCCCACTGTGTGACGCCGATACGGCTGACTTCCCTTGGAAAGGAGTTGCCTTTTTCCACAAAGGCAACATTCCCCTTAGAAACATAATTCTGACGTTCTTTGGGGTAATTAAACAAACAAAAGCACTATTCAGCTCGACAAAAATAACCTCAGAAAAAGCTGTTTTAATGTTGCTTGCTACAGGTTCGTAGAAATATCCTCACATAAATATGCCAGGTAAACAGAAAGACTTGAATCTTTATTAAAATAAATAACACTTCCCGCCGTAAGATAAAAAGCTACCAAAAATATCTTAAAGGGGAGAAAAAGCACACCTAGGAAAAAATTCTCCTTAACAACGCGTAAAATATCGCAGATCACCAAATCCGCTGTCAGAGTTAAATCCAAAGCAGTAATTACAGAGCATTTGTTCAGCAGTGTAAGCACACTAAGATTCTCTATTCAATTACTATACTAAATTCACTAATTAAATGTTAGTCTCTCACAGCCTCCTATTGATTAAGCTACTCAAAGAGAGCTGTAAGCGCTTTTGGATGCTTCAGAAAATATCGCTTCTAGAACTTCGAAAATATTCAGAAATTTCTAGAATGCCTGTAATATAAGCTGTTGCCAAGACCCAAAGGAAGCTCTGCTTGTATCTCCAAGATCAGGCAAACTAAACTTTACATTTCAAACGGTGTCTAATTAAAATTAAAGATCGATATATCGCACGAAATAAATATTCAGAAAACTGCCATAAATTTCAATTGGAGTAAATTAAAAGATAAAATCATCACATGGAATCATCACAATCATCACATGATTAAATAAACAAATAAATAAAAGTAAATCTATGGCAAATTAAAAAATAAGTATATAAATGCAAAATTAAAAGTAATGGATATAAAAATGTACATAATTACGCAAGTCTATGGATGTACTCCGCTCAGAATTACATTAACTGTAAAAAAGTATGTGTAAAATTTATGCAATTTAGTCTATTTTTAAATATGTATATACGAAGTGGTATTGTTGGTTTTTTCTGCATTAGGTTCGCCATGTTCCAGTTTCACAGCCCAGAATAGTTGCTTTTTGATAACGGAGAGCACAAATCTGATTGGAATTTCCTCAGAACATTTAAGTCTGTGTAGTAGAAATCGTAGAAAAAATGAACACGAAGAAAGTCAAAACCACATTTTACAGCTAAATCAATGAGCTCCGTAATGGGCTTTCAGATTACAATTATTAAATACTTTATGATTCTTCAATAATCATTAAGTTATAAAAATTTAATTAAAAAAAATCATGAAAATAAACCTGACGCAGAGGTCACACTTGTGAACCATCTGTGTTTAACATACTTTGCAACCTTATATGGTTATATATCAATCTGAATCGAATATGCATTTTTATGCTTTCTTGTTATAACTGCCGTCAGACGTCAACGGTTAATGTTTAGTTATGCTAGGACAGTATGTTGGCTAATTTGGGTGAAAATGAACTAGGAGTTTTTATTTCAGAAGGCAGAAAATACTAAATCACAGACAAACAAAATCAGCCTATGTATTAGCTACTTAGCCAACCTCAACAATGTGCTATTTAGCATTCAAGATAGAATTGACATAACTCGATATTTTTATATGAGTTTTTTCCTGTACTTCATATTTCACCCATCACCCCTAAATAAAATAAAAATTAATTTAAGAAGTGAGAGATTTTGATGCTTATTAAGAACACCTTGCTAATCTGCCAGAAAGCTGTTATTCCTTTGAGACGTCCAGATGGTACAATAGTTAGTAAAGCCAACTGCTATACCGATGGGCCCTCGTTCGAGTTGCGGAGAAGGCATGGATATTTGTAAGCGTAATAATGTTTGCACGGCAAGAGTGCTTTGGAGGTACTAAAAGTACTATGAATCCTAAAAGTACACTGCGAGTCGAAAGTACTGTCCAGTGGTTGCTGGTAGGAGAAAAAAGAGGCAGTGTCCGTCGGATCATCTTCGTAATGTGTTCCTTCAAAGTTGAGGGCCGACTACACAATTAGGCTGAATGCACAAGTAACGCGATGAGATTATACGTGTAAAAGCTATGATGAAATTCTGCTGACCAACTAACTTTTACCTGCATCTGTTATTTCTGAGACTCTTTTTCTGTGCTACCTACATATTGGTGAATGATATTGTAATTGTTAATGCGTGGGATTGGAGATTATGCTAGTTTTAAACAGTTTAATTAGACGCTAATTTCGGTCTAAATACTAAATTAGGTTTGAATATAAGTTTGGTTTAATTCTATTTCCTCGAAGTTATTTGTTTAATGATTTAAATCTCTGAAATCCTGCAAGAAGCTGTCGAAGCTTTCTATTAAATCTTGGTTATATTATATGATGACTTTTTAACACATCCTTGTGTTAAGTTTCATGTATGCGTGCCTAAAGTTTAGATTTCTAGGAAGCGTGAAGATGAGAAATCGTCTAAAGCGCAAGGAATTTAACCAGGTATAATTTAATACCTAATTATGTTAATATTAGAAGCGGATTCTGCCTGCATAATCCATTTGTCATGAATTTGAATCACGGAAAAGGCATGGACGTTTATAATTATAGTGTTTTGGCGTAAAAGGAGCATGCAAAATTTTTTGATTTGGAACTCTTACAGAGAGGCATGAAGCAAGGAAAGGGAGATATGACATATGCGGGTTTCTATTCTATTTAGCTATTAGCAAAGTGGATCTTAGGCAACTATTTCTTTTATGATTTACCTAAATTATATAATAATTTTAGATTCTCTTTAGCTTTCTCGAATAACTTTATTTACTATTTCAATCCGATTATTTCTCCCTCTGTTCTGTATTTACAGTGTCGTCAATGATAGAGGCATCTTCCGAAATTCCTGCGTCTATGGATAATAAGCTGCATTTTGTATAATCAAATTTGATGGTTGAGTAAAATACATCTTTCGCTTTTGTTTTAAGTTTTATGCGAGAGAATCACCAAAAATGATATTGTAAATATCCAGAAAAATTCAGATTTCCTGTTTTTAATTATCCCATTCAGTGCAGAACTGATTACATTGCTTTAGAGTTTAATACATTTTGGGCTATGCTTCTTTATCGCAATATCATACTGTTTTATCAATTTGCCTAAGGATATGGGAAAAAGGATTTTCATGTTAAGAAATCCATGTTTATTAAATACTGATATTCTCATACACACAGCTATAACATATCTTTGTAGCTACAATGAATTCTCAGAGTCTGTCACGTGATTACTTTTAATGATTGTTCATGCGAACATATTAATATAATTTCTAACAGGAAATTTCATTTCAGTATTTTTCTGGACGTATTATTTACATTATAGTACATTTAGAAGATAGCATGTTATAATTCATAGGATAAAATGTTAATTTAGCGTTGCATCACAAATGTTGAATGACTGCATAAAATTGTACAGATTCGCATTATCATGCATTTCTATTCTAGTTTAAAGGTATTTTGCTTTGTTCTATTATTTCAGTTCGATTAATAAAAGAAATATAAAATAGCAAAAAGGAAATGTTTTCCATTCTTCCGTTACTGCAACACATACACAAAAAAAGTGTTTTTTGTTTTTAAAGAATTAAAGAATAATTCGAAATAGATATTCATAAATAAATATTTTTAATGATAACATCGGAACGGTATATGATATAATAATTCCTTATATTCCAAGTTTTTGATTTTATGTTTCTTATTGATCAGTACGTTATTAAATATAAAACATTTGCCTGTATGTTTTTGTCAATTTGTGTATGAATAAGGTCTAATTATATTTTGAGAAACATTCTGCAAGCATTCGTAATGCACTTAAATAAAGCACTAACCCATTTATGCCAAGAGGGAAATTTCCATTATTTCATTTAATTCAATTTCCATTTGCCACTTTAACGATAATAATCGATGAACTGAGTACAAAAAATTAACTTCAGTCATTTTATACGAATAATTTAGACTACAAATTATGATGTCATTGTAGTTAAAGAACGTACTCATATTTTATATATAGCAGCATATGTATTTAATATTTTATGCACATTGTGCTTATTATTTATGAGAGTTTATAAAATCATATCTTTTTGATTTGATTATTAGTTGTCATTTTTTAATTACCTTGAAGATACGTCTGTTATAATTTATTCATTTATTTATCTATACATTTTATATTATACTTCATTGCTTCAATTTGTTTAGTATGCAAAATTTTTCAGAACAGCACCAGGGTTGAAAAATCTTAACAAACAAGCTACTTTATATGCCAAACTGTAAACAATTATCGGTTTGAATTTAATTTATGCAGTATTAAAATTGTTCATTTTATAGATCAGAATAATGGCAGTGAATTTATTAATTCGTGCCATCAACTTTCTGATGTGAAGCTTTGGTGCTGAATAGTTTCTTAAATTTACAGTTTAGATACTTCCTGAGAAAAACTGATCAAGACGTTTAATTAAGACTTAATATTTTGAAGTATCGTATAAACACCATGAGTAATTTATTGATAATCTTTAAACAAGTTGTAAATACTACGGAGGCAAAAATCTTGCGCAGAATGGATTTTAGACAGGATCCTTGCGCGGATCCTGTCTAAAACATTTGGTTGTTTTTGCTCGCCTCGCAGTTTAAAACGTCCAGCATGTGATTAACGAAAGTTCAAGAATATATTGATGTCATATAATTCCTCATTCCAGATTGATGAAGTTTATAGAATTATTTTTGCCACAGATGATTCATCAAGAAACGCTGAAGATGACAGTGGTATTCAATTAGAAATATTTACTCATTATTAGGATTATTGCTACAATTTTATCTTATATTCTTCACATGTTAAACTTTGAAACATACCTCGTAGGCTTACTCTATTTTCGAATACTCATACATTTTACTTAAATTTTTGTGGTTTATTGACGACTGATTCTCCTATTCAAAGTTCTACTTAAAATATTTTCGTACTTAAGGACTAGAAATGAAAGATTTCGCTGCTATGTTACGATAAAAAAACAGATTTGTAATTTGCATTTAAATCGGAATTCCATAAACATTCGCAAAATGTTTTAGTAAGAAATATAATGGTATCTTAACACAATAATTTTTACCATCTGATCATTCGGTTTAATAAATGAACTAGCGTTCTGGAAGTTGCTTCCGTTTCACATATTGTAAAATCTCGAGTTTTTCTGAAATACGTAACAATAAATCTTTTCAGAAGTATTTACTTCACATATAAAGTTTCAATATACCACAATTTCCCTTTATAAAACACATTTACTGGCTTAAAATTTGAAGCGTAAAAACAATACAAAGTTGCATTAAGTTACATTCCTTAAACTATGTGCATTACAAGTGAACATTCGTGCGCATTACAAGTGATAATAATTGGTTGGGTATACTTTCTACCGCGCATAACCATAAAAGTTATGATGCACCAAACATATCGTAAATGTATTTAATGTAGTGGAAATATTCAGTGCAGGAATACCAACAAGAATGATATTTTGATCAAAATACCTAAAAACACTGGTATACAAAAGAATGAAACACGAAATATCAACAAGAGATTGAAATCAGATAAAATCTCATGAAGGATGAATGCAAGTATAAACCTTGCAAATGTGTAACTTCGCAATTAATATGCACTGGCGCAGGGGTATAGCTATTACTATCATGGCCAGCCACCGAACATCGTGCATATGTCATGTTACCGAGGGAGAAGATCTTAGAACGACTAGAACGCTAGATTTACAAACATCGCATTGGTTTAGAATGTACGATCTTATAGGAAAATTAATGTATGTAGGCCTAGCATTCTTAGGCAGGTTAGGCGAACTGAAGGTCAGGATCACGTGATATGTGTCAATCAACTGATCGTATGCATTGTGAACCGGCTACCAGCACGGAAAGTTTGATCGGATAGATCTGAAACGAATTCTTCTTCATAAACAAACAAAAGGCCGTCTTTGAGATTACACCTCGACAAAAGTTCAGTGTTTTACGCGCAAACACAGTAACAGTGACTGGCTCAAGTTTGCTTAACGCCTGAGAGGCACTTCTTGATTTAATAAACTTTCTTATACATAGAACATTTTTCCTTACAAGCGTCAACTGCTATCCATTATTATTAAACTTCCGCAATTCTAAAAATACTTAAGGGACAATAAAACAATTTTTAGTCTCAAAATGAAACTATTAAAATTAAACAAATTTTGCAAAATAACTTTTATAAAATTGTTGTGCAACACTCATTATAGATTTAATTAAATTATAACTTAATAATTTAATTAAAACCAGAAGATAAGTATAATCTCTCATTCGTCTGATTCGTTAAGAGATATCTGTTCTACTTCTCTCTTATAGCACGGAGGACACATAAAACAGCATATGAGAGGCAGGTTGCTGTGTGACACTTTTTGCACCCATATTAGCTTAATTTTCTCTTCCCAGTGTCCTAATAGCATGTTTCACATTTGCTTCTTTTTGGAGGTATCTGTGGCTTATCGTAATTTTGAGGCTGTTGTTCTTGGTTGCGAGTTTATCTCTTTATTGTTGTAAGTGTACTGGCGTCACAATAAACTTCAGAATTCGCTGAGCAAGTTGCCCAAGCTCATTAGACAGTTGTTTTATGAACAGCCTTCTTGTAAGAGCTGTGTATCCATTACCTACATGTATGTTCTGAGAATTAATCGAAGTGTTTTAACATTGTGAAAAAGATTACCATGGGCCTTCGCTTTACATTCCGAGACGCATTATACTAATTGCACATTTTATCTACAGTATCTACTCTTAACGTGGTTTCATTGTAGAAACTGATCATTCTGGCTTCTGATTTCCCGCAGTAGAAAGATCAATAGCCTGGTCATCATGCAGTGAAACGATATTGTCTTTGTCAAATTTTGTAATAAGCAATATTTTAAATTATTAAAACATTTTAAAATTCATGGCATGGTCAGGAGTAATGTGCTTGTAAAGCCTGAATCCCCCAAAACATACTCCTTTTGTAGATAATCATAAAATGTTTTATTAAATGTAATTTCTAACTAAAATGTGATACAGTATTAAAAAACCACAGAAAACGTACATGTGAAATTGTAACGTAATCGGGAGCAATGAGCCTATTAGAGCGTTTCATCTGTCAAGTGGAAATGAAGAAATATATTCATTACTGACCTTACGATTGCCAGTGGCACTAGAAGATGGGAAGCTAACTGGATGGAGAAAGAGTGAGGACATTGGAAGGAGGCAGGGCAAACAGAAGTGCTCGAGGTGTGCCTAGCAGATCAATTACGCTCGATGGAGTGTTAATCGAAGAAAGCAGACTGTGTATCGGAAGTCGTATCGATAAGCAAGTTTACTGAAGGAAGTTTCCGGAAGTTTCCTTTGTATTTCTTGGCTTAACAAGGAAACGTTGAACAATTGTTAGATATTTTTGATATGCAGTGGTACATTCTGCACTCAAAAAAAGGACCAGTTCTGTATCTCCCGTTTTATTGGGACAATTTAAGAAATTTAATTTTCATTTTTGATGTCTCAAAAGCGCTACTTAGTCTATATGTTATATTTATATATGTAATTGTTAAAAATAGATATTTTAACATAAGTTGTAACATAAGTATACACAAAATCGGACTTATTCGGTAATAACATTCCGATGTTTTCCATATTTCGACTTTACTACTCAAATTATGCCCAAATATTAAATTTCGTAAAATTTGTGAGAACCCTATCGACAGATTTAAACATTTATGGAGTTTGGGTCAAGAATAATTCACTGAGGGAAATTCTTAATTTATAGTAACATACTTTCCTTTCCTTTTTCCATTGCGCACGAGCGTAAAAAAGGTGAACCGTTCATTCTTTCAAATAATTTTAACAAAGTGCCTAAAGCACATTTGGTGTTATTATTGCTTATAACAATTATGCCAAATTTCAAAACTCGCCAGTATATAAATTCAAATATAAAATTGGAAATTTTGAATAAAATATTCCTCGAATTTTTTCCAAGTTTGCCTAGAAATACATCTAGGTAAGATAAGATACCGTCATAAGATGATGACATACCGTCATAAGATGATGGTAAAATTTTTCTAAGTTATAATTCAAAATTGCTCGTATTTTTGAAAAGTTTATAATGATCAGTAAAAATGCTAATTTTAAAGCCAAATTAGAAAATAGCTGCGAATTTTATTTGGATTAAACATAAATTTCGAATCGTGAAAGAAAGAATCAAATAAGTTTAATAAAAATGATATATTAAAAATATATACCAAATTCAATTAACACTGCGAAGCTGGAATTTTAGAGCAAATGTTTTAAAAACTACTCATGCGATTTTTACAAAACTTTGCACTTTGGCATAATTTGAGTCGTAGAATCGAAATACAGAAAAAAAATGGATATGTCATGTCAGAAAGAGACGATTTTGAGTCAGAGCACCTATATTAGAACAATGCTATATACAAATTTAATATAGATAACAAATAGATTATATATATATATATGTAAGATTACAGGATCAAGAGCACGAGATAAGTATAAAGTAAATTTATTACGAAATTACTAGTATGAATGAAAGATGATAAAAGATGGGATGATAACATGATAAACTGACATAACTAAGGATAACCCCACAACTAAGAATAGTCCAAGAATTGTTCATGTAATAATCAACAGTTCACAGTTTGGCTTATCTTGTAGAATCTCGGGAACAAGATCAGGATTCACATATGCTGGTGGATTCTATAAGGCCACTGGGACATCATCCCTCTTCGAGAACACGTCTGTTCTCTTCCACGTTTGGAACTCGTCTGCTCCACACCACCTCTGGCACTCGTCTGAGCTGTTTTGCGCTGCGCTGGGCTGGCGGCAGATGACGTCATCTCACTGGCGTTTCTGATTTCGCACAGTCGGCCATCCTGGGAGACATCTCCCCCGATGTCTGCTGTATGGACATCACTATCATCATGGGGTACACACCTGTAAAGATAAAAAAAACGAAAAAAAAAGAGTATCAGGTCCTTAAATTTGAGCTGACACAATTTTCAATTATTTGACCATGGCTTCATATGGTCAGCCGCAGTAGATGTCATATTTGGTCCTTCATGGCATCCTATTTTTTCGACTTCGTATCTGTCATTGGATTTAACGGCTATGACTTTGTATGGTCCGTGAAATTTAGGTCGTAGTTTCAAACCAGTGTCATACTGAGTTCGTTGAATTGCTACCAAGTCGCCAATCTTGTATAGTCTCGGTTTCTTCAGTCTAGGAATATAGAATTCTTGCTCTACAGCATTTGCAGTTTTCTCTACAGCAAAGGGACCTCTTTTATGTACCTTCTGTATGATTTCGTTTTGTAATGTTTCTGGCACTACTAGCAGATCTTTTCCATTTTCAAATTTATACAAAATACTATTTCTCAGAAAGAATCCATTTTCTTCTCCTTTCTGGACTAAATTCTTAATCAATTTCACATGCTCATCTTCATTTTGTTCTTGTGCTAAACGAATTTTCTCAGTTACATCGGTTGTATATGATGTCAAAGTTAAAGCATTCCTACTTAAAGCATCAGCATGTTTCATTTGGTTTCCTGAACGATGTACAATTTCGTAATCGAATTCTTCAATGAACATTGCCCATCTTGCAATCTTAGGAGTTAAATCTTTCTTATCCAAAGTTTTCTGGAAAGCGCTACAATCTGTTACAATTTTGAATTTGGAGCCCAACAAATAGTTTCTAAACTTCTTAAGAGCTTCTATAACTGCAAGGGCTTCTAATTCGTAACTACAGAGTTTCTCTTGCTGCGGTGAAGTCTTCTTACTCATATACTGGATTGGGTGATAACTACCATCGTCAGACAATTGGAGTAGTACAGCACCAAAGCCTTGACTACTAGCATCGGTATGAAGTTCTAGCGGATATCCTTGCTTAAATATGTGTAGAACAGGTGCTTGAGAGAGAATTTCTTTTAATCTACAAAAAGCTTCTCGTTGTTCGGAATCGAACTTAAAACCAGTACCTTTTCTAAGTAAATCACTAAGAGGTTTGGCTATCTTAGCATAGTGTGGAATGAATTTACGAAAATATCCCGTTAGTCCTAAAAAGCTTTGTAGTTGTTTACAGTTACGCGGTTGTGGAAAATTTTGGACAGCAACAGTTTTGGAAAGTGATGGTCGAATAGTTCCGTTTTCAATTACATGTCCCAAAAATTCAATTTTTCGCTTTAAGAACTGGCACTTTCTGAAATTTATTTGCAATCCGTATTCCGAAGCGGTTTTGAAGACTCTCTCTAATTTTTCTAAACATTCAACTTCATCCTTAGCTGGTACGATTATATCATCCATATAAATAATTAGTACACCTTCATTTAACAAGTCTCGAAACACCGAATAAATATACCTTTGAAAAACATTTGGACTAATACATAAACCAAAAGGAGCTTTAAGAAATTCGTAAATACCATTGTGTGTCACGAATGCGGTGTATTTCGTGCATTTCTCATCTATGTCTACGTGGAAAAAGCCATTTTTTAAATCTAATGTAGTGAAGATTTTTGCTTGCTCCAAACGATCGAGAATTTCTGGAATTAAAGGCATTGGAAATTTGTCTTTGATAATCTTCTTATTTAATTTCCGAAAGTCAACGCGTAATCTTTTAGAACCGTCCTTCTTGTTACACAAAACTATAGGTGCTGAATAATTAGAATTACTAGG
>KK121417.1:358846-374215 GCA_000611955.2 Stegodyphus mimosarum
TGTGAACGGAAAGCAATCGAGATAGTGCTTTGCCGTGAAGCTAACTTTACAGTATAGCTTGACAGTGTATTGGTGATTGTTCCACGGTGTTTTATTATAAGTTTAGTCTTGCCGTGAAGCTACCTTTACAGTTACAGCCTGAAGCTCTGTTGCTGATTGTTTCAGCGTATTTATTGTAGATTTTCGACGCTTTTAAACGTAATTTTGGAACTGTGCTGTAAATAGTGATTCTTGTAAATAAATTGTGCTTTTTATTGTTCTGCATCGTGTTTTCATCGGATACTCTCGAACAATTAGATGTTACATCAGTCAAATATCAAAAATTTCTTCTATTCTACGCCTCTTAGTGTTTCATTTAGGCGAGATACATACATACTGTTACCAATTTCGTACATAGATGGATGATTTTAGCGCAGTTGTATGTGAAATCGTTGTATTTTTCTGTGTAATGTAACATGAAAAATCTAGAAAGACAAGCTATGCCGGAAAAATAAGAATACATGGGCAACTCTGTTTAACATTGAATAAACGTGTATCTCGGTAATTTGGAGAGACATCGTCAAGCTGACAACTGTTTTGGCGACAAATTTTTATCCCAAAATTTGGCGAGAAGGCGCCAAAAGTCGCCAAACTAAGCGATTATTTGGCAACATTTTGGCCCGTCCCTGTATCACCATAATAGGCATAGTAATTGAATAGCTGTAATTGATGTTTTATGTAGCTGTAACCGTAATCCGGCCCTCATATGCCTTCCATTAATTTCAAGAAACTGAAAGTACTCGAAATATCTCGGTGGCCAGGTGAAAACTATATGAGACTTATGAGAGCATCTGCTCTCAGTTATTGTTGTGAGCTGCTCGGTCCGAGCGACCTCGAAGTGTTGAAAGCTTCGTATTTTTGATGATCTTTGCATTGCATTGTGTTTCGGGCTCTTAGTAATTTGAAGCTTTATTATTGATTGCACGTTGTGATACTGTGAAGAACTGTACCAGTATTTTTATGGAAAGTTCTAGAACTTTGACGTGTTTCTTTTGATAAAATAAATTTTATTAACCTATCATCGGATCTGCGTGCGTTCAATCTTTTACTAAGCGTACACACGCAACAATACGCACGTACGTACAGCCGTCACGAAAATAATCGCTTCTAAATCCATTTTAAATTAATTTCCCAATCTGTTTTGGAAAAATGAGTAGCTTATTCTGTCCGTTGGTATAGATGTCAAGGAAAAAATTGTTCAGATGGATTCGAGTTGTCAAAAATGATATTTTGTTCATGCTTGGTAACGGAAGTTTTTCGCGATTACAGTGCTGTCTTTACTTCATACAAAAAAGTAGAAAATATAGTCGAAGACTTGGAGAAGAACACCCTTGTTGTTATTCCTCAATAAGTGGTATGTAATATATTTCCATTTTTAAACGTACTGCTCATTTCTTAGCAAAATAATGATATCTGGTTTCCTGAAAAACATAGCGTTTAATGGAAACATTCAAGCAAGTGCGATCACCAGCAAATGTCTCATATGGGGCTTTAATCATCATGTATGTGTTTTGCCTTTGTGTTTCCTAAAAAGTGATATCTTTTTGACTGAATGTTGTTGTTAGTGTAAAGTCGTTCTTTCCGTTCGTGATCTCATGTGCTTCTCCTATAAAGTTTTTTATATCTTTCTTACTAATTAAAAAGTTAAAAGTATGTATTATTTGTAAATGAATTCCTAGCAACGTATTTAAATTCTAAGAATTATAATAATTTAAGAATTTAATACTAAGAATTATAAAATCGATATCATATTAATGAAAAATATATTATCGTAAGAAATGATGAGTTGTCTTAAGATCCGAACGAAAATCACTTTATATTATCTCTATGAAATGACAGAAGAGTTAAGTGTTTCTACAGTAATCTTAACAGGCTTTCCTGTGTTACTGTGCAGCCTGTTAATTTGCGGGTTTGCTTAGCTGAAAAGAATCAATAAAATTGCTCTTCCAAAATTAAATCTCTCATATAATTAAAATTAGAAATTCGAATTAAAAATATTAGATGTAATTTTTCTATTGAGCTACGGAACAGATATTATATAATTCTTATATGTAACAGGTAATTACATAAAATTCTTCGTTGTTTAGAATAATATCTCACTTAATCTACAACCTGTATCTTTTTAAGGATAGATATTTAAACATGCAGTGTGTAAGGTTTTAGTTTAAACTAACAAAGTTTTATTTTAATTTCCCCTTTCCTATGATTTCGTTTTTCAACTTCCCGTTAGAATGAGCGCGTGTTTCAGCTTTATGCTAATTTGAAGTGGAGCCAAGTTTTGGTATTTAACCGTTAGCAAGGAACTACTCAGTGTGAGAGAGCTTTTAGTCTGCGGCTCTGTTCGACGTTCGCCTGACTAGCTAGTATTTAAATTCTAAGCCTTAGCGCTGTTACTCTATTACTTATTGAAGTAAATCTAAGTGCGTTAGTATTAGTTAAATCTTCCTACGCACCATTTAGCATAGAGGCCAACCTCGCGTTTATAGCTCTGTGAGCAACGACTACTTAAATTTTTACTTCACTTTAGTTTAAATTATTTGATTGTTCAGTTTAGACCCAAGTGCGGTCATTATTTTCTTTTATTCCTCCCGAGTTGGGAAGTGGCTGTATATAATTGTGGTTTAATAAAAGAGGATTTTAAATCCTTCTTACGTGTAGTTATTCTACCACTTAATCACAGTATTCTACTACAAAACATAGCTGCATTCAGCTCCCTGTTGAAGATCAGGACTAAGTTTACTTCACGAATATGTTCGCCAAGAGTATGCACCGAAGACTGTCCTAACAAGTGAATATTTGATTATTATACCCTAAATTAAGCAATTCAGAAAAATTTTTATTGAATGAAATGAATTAAATTACCCCAAAGCAACTTAATTTTTATTTATAGGTATAATAACTTGATTCTTAATTTACAGAAATATTAAACATAGAAAACATATAAAGCTGATTTTCTTGTTTTCCAAAATGTAATGTTTATTAGTCGCTTTCTCAGTGTTAACATGTATTATCTGTTTTCAAATTCTTTTAGCTGTTGCACAAGCTCATGCTTTTTGTTTATACAATATCCTGAACAATAACCATTACTAAATGGACCGCTGTCATTGAAAATGCATATTTAGTTATGAGTTTAGAGAAAATCAATTAAGACAAAGATAAATTTAATAATGATAATAGACTGAAAAGGAAGAAAAAGAAAATGTTCTTACACTGTCTTCCATTCTTCTTCTAAATTTATTCAAACTTACATACATAGATTCCAGATTTAGAACGTGTTATTAAATAACGCTACAATTTATTTCTTTGCAAAAGAAAAATTGTTGAAAGCAAACATTTGAGCATCTTCTTTGAAATCTCCATTCATTTTTGTTATGTAAATACTGATACGCACATTCTTCGGAAACTGAAACATCCGTAATCAAAGAAGTTTCAAAGCAGTAACTTAGAATTAGATAGAAAATGTGTATTAAAAGCATAAACAAAGCTTTCTCTTCTTATATTCAAAATATGAAAGAGAAACGGAGCTATGAATAATTTTCTCCATTCTTTATGCCAATTCCAGCTTGATATTTTTCGACGGAAATTGTGACTCGTTGCCGGATGCTTTTGTCATTTTGCCTCTGGATGGAAGCCAAATCTTCACGCCAACTAACATAGTGGCATATTGCTCTTGGATTTCACTTATCCTTTTCGGAAGGGAAAAAAGAGTGAAAAAATTCATTTCTTTGTTCATTCCAGTGGAGCAGTTCTGATGAAAGGACAGGGAAGCAAGAACTCGCGTATGGTTCGGGTCATTTTTCAGCAAACGACGAGAATAACTTTTCAGTTGCTGATCCTGGCAATACTTTCCACCATATGTCTTTGGTATGTTTATGATGCAAATCGGGAGGCAGTCTTTTGCGGTTTTGACCACTGTGTGGCCATAAAATATTGTTTTGACCATTGTGTGCCCGTAGCAGATTCTGCATAGAAATTTTAATATATTAACATACCCTGATGGTTCAAAAGAATTCTTTTTTCATAAATTTTGTTTGTAAAAAATTTTGTTTTCATAAATTCTAGAATATGATTACCTTTAAATGCCCTAAAGTTAAATACTGTATATAGAAAAGAAAATCATTTTGAATAAACTATTGTATTTTCCATTATATCTGATATTTAAAGTATGTATTTTAAGAAGACTTTGTACACCTTAAAACCCTTAAGATCTTCGAATACGTTACTATTGCAAGAATCGGGATGACTTATTTATTTTAAAGGCAATTACTCCCAACCTTTTACAGCTGACTACATAAGATAGCTGCTTTGCGAACTAGTGACCAGAACGTTTGTGTTGCCACACATATTTTTATAACTTAATCTGCTTTGTGACAAAAGTTTTTATACGTTCACGTCATGTTTCTACCTTGCGCGCACAGTTTAAAACCTTTCTGTTGCATAATTTAATTCCATATTTAATATATAGCTTTTATAACATTTGAAAACTACTGTAAACCAAAAATCCTAAGAATTTTGTGTTAAATTTTTAGTTTATCTGGAATTGAGTTTTTGAATTTATAAAATGTATTTTATCAAAAAAATCTATAATGTTTTCATGTATATAATTTTTTTAATATTAAAATATTCATCAGATTTTTAGTTCAGTTAGAAGAGAGTGCCTATACAAAGAATTCCATCAAATTTCAAGTATGTACCATTAGCCCTTTTTAAAATATCAAGCGCGCAATGTGGAAACGACGTGAACGCATAAAAAATAAAATTTTGTCATGAAACAGATTATGTTGTAACAATATTTGTGGCAACACAAACTTTCTGGTTACTAATTCCATAAGCATCTATATTATGTAGTGAGCTGTAAAAAGTTGGAAGTAATTGTTTTTAAAATAAATAAAATTGTCCTAATTCTTGCAACAGTAACACATTCGAAGATCTTAAGGGTTTTAAGGTGTACTAGTCTCCTTAACAATGCATTGTTATTTAAATCGCTTATTAATCTTGTCTGTTTACGCCATTATAAGAAGTACATTACACTTGATGATCATTCAGCCTAACGGAATTGGATTCTCAACATTAAAAATTCCTCTCAGAATGTGTAACGTACAACATGAAGCTGGATTATCCGGTCCTCACCTCAATGCGTCAGTTTTTCTTAGAAAGTCCTCCACGAAGGCATCTCAACCAGATTAGATAGCCCTCATGTTCTTTTGCCGTAATTAAATAAACCAATCCAAACTAAACCTCTCAGAATTAGATTCTTGGTGAATGAATGATCTAGCTTTATGGAATTCTTGTGGTTTCTATATCTATGGTACAAAAGCATCCCTGAAAGCCGTGGCGTTCTTTCTAGAAATATAAAATTCTGGACACCTAATCAGGCGAAAGGTAAACCAATATTCAGAAGTGTAGGGTTTATATCTGAAAAAAAAGAGTATGCAATGAACGTACATAAAAAATCTACAATTTTGTATGGAACAAATTTTACTTTCGCTACTTTACTACAGTTATTCAGAAAACATTTAACATAAACACCACCAATGAAAATAAATATATGCGTTTGATGAAATTATTTCTTTTTAATTTCTAATAAGTAACAAATATATTACGAAGCTGGCCTGCAACCAGAATAGAATTTAAAAACTCAAGTTGCCTGCAAACGCAGGGCACATTGCCGAACTTTACAGTGTATTTTAGTGGTAGATCTATGAAATAGGAGGATTTTTCGAAACAATGGGGAAAATCTGCAACTTTTCTTTGCTGAAATTATTAGCATAAGGATATCATAATTACTTGCATATCCCCCCACACTCACATTTATTTAGCACAAGGTTCTGAAACGTTTTTATACATTTACGTAATTTTCCCCTTCTTCAAGTCATTCGGAAAGCAAGTTCTCTTAAAGTTTAAAATGGTTTCGTCCACGTAGTGATTGATTTCGTCTTACTGGAAAATACAGGAATAAATACACTATTCTACTTGCAGTTTAATCTGAACACTGAGTAACACTTACAGATTTCTAGACGACACGTTTTCCGTTTTAACTTTGCAGCCTACGACACAAAGTGATAGCAGCAAACGTATAAATGCAACTAAAATATTAATTGGTATATCAAATTGAAGATACAATTACGGAGATTAACAAAAGATTCCGATATTTATGGCCTCGAAATACAAACTTAGTTCAATTTTTTAGAAATGAGATATTAAAGTGCAACTTCGCTCCTGTTGATAAAGAACTTTCTCCCCTAAAGCTGAAATACAAACAGCACTCTTTGGGGAGGAATCATTATCACAGCTTCATGACTTCAGGATGATATACCAATAAATGTTTTGCTTTCATTTATACCTTTGCTGTTATCAATTTGTGTTCATTGTACTTCCCTAAGAATAGACGAAACAGTAGAAGTGAAGAAGAGATTTAACATAATAAAAGTGTTAACTAAAGTAAATGTACAAAAGAGGGACAAAACTATTTGTTTCATGCAGAATAATTTGTAAATTATTGTCTTAAGACATCGAAAAGGAAAGCGCGAGTTTATATTACCTTACTTCGTGGAACAAGACATATTATTAATGACACAGAAAAACATTTTTTGTGCATTATGTTGCGTCATTTCTCAAGAGCTGAGAAGGACATCACAAAGTTGTGAAGGGCATTTACAACCGTAATTACCAATGTTAAAGTCACTCGGATAGTTACTGTCGCATTAATTAAAAATGCTTTGCAGTCAAGTGAACATTGGTAAAGTAACTATTTACTATGCTAAAGATTTTCTTTTGCATATGTTGTAACTTCCAAACGTTCGCTATAATGTATTACAATTACCATTTGGATTGTTGGAGCTTTTAATTCTTAAGAGTTTGTGTTTAAGTTTTAAGTTCAATACCAAATGATAAGTCAATATTTGGATAAACAATTCTCAATAACATGAATGTGTAAAGTTTGTGACAACATGATATACACAATATATACTGTAAAACTAGTGTTCAAATCAATTGTAAATAGTGACCATGAGCTCCAACAGAATAATTAAATCTATGCGTTGTGTAACATACTGTCTGGTCCAGTGTTCTGAATTTAAAGTGAAACATTAATTACAAGAAAGTTAAAATTAAATATGGAATTTATTAAGATATTACTGAATTAAATACAGAATTTTACATTGGTGGCGGTGGTGTGAAAAAAATAAAAAAACAATCATACCGTTCCAAACAGGGAATTTAACATTGTAGATACAGACATCCGACAAACAAACTTCGGCCAACGTCACAGCGCTACCACAATTTAACGTTCCAAAAGTGAAGTTAACATAGAGAATACATTTCAGACTCCGTCTATTGCTAGGTTACTTGTTACAGAAATCATGGCAGTAGTCGTCAACCATTGCTTGCTTTCTATAAGGAGAGAAAAAAAAGGGAAGTAATTAGTTAAGAAAAAATTTAAACATTTGCTTCGCCCTCCATAGTAACTTTTCTCTCGTCCATTTCTATTTCTTCCGACATCATTGGTTCTCTGATAACGCTGACAGCTACTCTTCAGATAGTATTTTTCATTCGTGTTTCATTTTCAGATTCGTCTCCTTCCGTCAATGGCTGCGTGTCTCCTCGTGTCTCTCTCGTCTCAGTCTCGTGTCAGTCTGCCTCGTCGCCAGCTCCCCAAGCTTTTTACTCAATTCGCCAAGACTGCTCGATTGGCGATTTTAGATGGTAGGTAAACCGCCAACAGCCCGGCACCCCCAGGGGAAAAACACGCAGGAAGGTGAATCTCCAATGTAGCAAATACTCCAGGACTTGGCGAAGAATCGCTGATACACCAAGTTCATTCACCTCTAGCCTCGACGAGGGGTCCCAATCCAGCATAGGAAAAGCCTGCGAGTAAGCAAAACACCCCGTCCCCCTGACCCTGCGGCAGGGTTAGTAATGTAGAATCTAGCCTCTACCGCAGGGTGCAAAAGTTACTAATGTTGACAGATGTTTCACAGACTACCGTCTAACGGGCGAAGAAATCGAAAACAAAGTCGTAAATAATTTGGAAAGGCAACGGAAAAGTTTTGAAGGGATAGGTATTAATTATTGATTTTACACACAAATTAACTTCAATACTGATAAGTACTTAAATAAAATATAATAATTACATAGATAATTTTCTTGGGTTTATTACAACACCAAACACGACCACCATAGTAAGGAAATAAAAATTACTTCAGTTAAAATACAATAATCAAGTATGAAAACTTTTTTATATTCTCCACAACACCAAAACGACCACCATAGTCAGAAAATATGGATCCCAAATTTAGCAGAAAAGGGGGCACATTAAAAATTAAAACTTTAAATTAAACTTTAAACACCAACTTGTGTAAACAAACTTTAAAAAGATTGTCCTTAAGGGTCAACTTATCAAGAGATTAACATTAACAACCAAGGTTAAGAAAAAAATAATTGACTAAACAGAAATTTAAATAGTTAACCAACCAAAAGTAAAGAAGAAAAATTAATTACACAAGCAACTTAAAATCAGCGTTAACCAAAACTGTCAAGAGAACAAATTAAATGACTACAATTACTTTTCAACAAGCCAAAGAAACTTAAGTTCAACTACAAAAAAAATAAAAACAAATTAATCTTTAAGTCATTTAAGTCTGGCAAAATAAGTTAAATCATTACCTTTAAAACAATTTAAATCACAACTGAAATAAGTAATACATAACAGGATTATAAAAGGATGAAGTAATTCAAACAGAGCGCAATTCAGGCTTTCATAATAATTTTTAAAATCTTGTATATTTTCGCTTTTTCATGACAGGAGCTTACATATGTGGATACGTTTTTAACATGCGAAGTGCACCCCGTCAAGCATATCTGTAAATATGCCTTTTTCAGCCTTAAAACACATCGGAGTATAAACAATTTAAGTAAGTTTATCCAGAATCCTTTAATTTATGCTGCAACTGCCTACTGGCAGAGTAATAGACTGCAGCTGAATACGGTATTAGGTAATAGTTTTAGAAGGGTGACATGAGAAACGTGAAAATGCTCAATCTCTCTATAGACCTCCCTATAGATTTGAGAATGATGCTCATATGTCCAAGTTGTCTCTTATATCAAAGAATAAACTCAGAAAACATTAAGTACTCTACGTGGTGTCTTTAGTTTAAATACGAGAAAATACGTAAAAAACATTAGAGAATAAATACGTAAAAAACATTAGCTGAGGTATGACTCACGAAAATGCTTATAAAACATGCACATACAGTAGCGTATCCTTGTAAAAGGTTCTAAATGAACAGATTCGAAAAGTGTATATTATTATATAAAAGATAGCTAAAAGGGTCCGCTATGTTTTAGATACAATAAATGAATTTTATAAAGTAAAACTGATCTTTGTTCTTTGCTTAAAGAAAAAGAAGTTTCTTAAAGCATTTCCTAAGGAAAAATCAATATTTACATTATATAAGTCATTGTTACATTAATGGTGTATGTGTTAGGTGGTCTAGTAACATCAGCAGAGTCAGTGGCTTACAAACTTGCACAAATTTATTGAAAAGAATACTAAAAATATCATACTGGCTCTCACAATTACGACGATTTATGCCTGCAGCTTATTTCTTCTCTATTAAAGCCGTAGTTCCGGCGCAGCATCGCTTTTGTAACTCAGAAAGTCAGCAAGACATTTCTTCAAAAATCGCTGGTAAAATAAAGAAAGCAAAGCACTTTTCATGAAAAAAACGCATACGCTGATCGGTTTGCGATCTTATTTCAGTGTCATTTACGATTATTGAATGCTTTCGTACATGTAAGTGATGGTGTATGTAGTAATTAATGGGTTGCTATTCATATTATTTCAATTTTTCCTGATGCCGATTGATGTACAGAAGTAGAATTTAGTTCTTTTCGCTATCATAAAATGTTTACTACATCTACCTAAGTGTTGATCCTTGCGACTTCTCGTAAAGACTTGAAGATGAACATAACAGGGGAAGAGTGTAAAAGACTCTTTTATCGGACACAGTATAGTTTACAGATGGCACAGACTTACATGCTTCACCGACCACTTGCGGTAAGAAATTAAAAGATAAGTAGTACTAATTTTAAAGGTAAGAATACTATAAAAATACACAATTCAATTTGATTTAATAGGTTGATTCAGAACCTACACCGGCAGAATAGTGATTCGGCGGCAAGACTGCGTAATCGATATTTAAAGTTAACAGCTGGAAGAAATAGCAATCTGCTCTCACAATAGCGAAATCACGCTGTCTGACTAAACGTTTCGCTATGTCAGTTTAAATACTGTCTTTTTCACCCTGACTAATTTACATCCTGGCGAGAAAAAGCGAGAAAAATCAGAAAGGACAGGAAAGAATAACAAATTAAAATAATATGCGTAACAATAAGTCTGAATATAAAAGCATTATTTTATTTCCTGGCCATACCTATGTTGTTAATATAGTTCAAGGATGCAACTATAGGTATACAATGTAATCTCAATTGAAAATTTTCAGTCCATGTGTATTTACATAAATTAGAATAAATGTTGTGCAACAAGAACCTTCAAACTGTTATCTTACCATGAGATTGCAAAGTTCAGCTTCAAAAATAATTAATTAAGTAGTATTTTACTGTTTTTATTATTAATGTTACCTAAAATAACACGAAATAGATCATTTTATGTGCAAAATTACAATGAAAGAATAATTTTATTTTAGTTTTCCATATAAAAGGTTACTATGACGTTACCAACTGCCATATCCTTAGACTTGAATTCGTATCCTGAAGAACAAAAGATGTTTGTAGTTGTCTACCCTTCATTTCAGAGAATGTAATATCGATTCGCTGACCGCTATGCAATCTGGGGGACGTTCTCTGTGGTAAGACGGTTAAACGACCGAAAGTGTTTGACACTTTCTGAGTAATGTCTGACGAAAACGTGTCTGATTGATAAAAAAATAAAACGTTTAATAGATGGCAGGGATCTCACAAAACTTTTTATGGGTTTCGTGAGTCTGCAAAATTTGAACGTTACTGCCAAGCAATCACAAGTCAGCTGAAAACTTATTTACTGGAATGAGCTTAATTGAGGATGGTTTAGTGTGATAACGGAATTATTGAGAAATGCATGCAGAACTGAAATTGGATCATAAAGAAGTTAATTTATCCTTTTTGACTCAGACTTAAAACTGATTAGAATGAAAAGCCACATGCCTCGTTATTTATTACCGACGTCCCAATAAATCATGTGTCATGTGTTTTCTCAACTGGCTTTCGTGTGTCACCCAAAAGTTGTTTATATGCAGCATCTGTGATCGTCGAAACTATGGTGTCATTTAAGAACAAATTTGACTTTTAGAAACGCGTATATATATTTTCTTGTCCCTGAGTATGAATATAATGGTAAACCGTCAAGAACACGAAGCTCTTAATTTACAAATTAATATACCAGGCAACTGAATATTTATGATAATATACAAGAAAGGCTGTGAAAAATCAGCCAAAATGAGGATGGTTTGGGAAATTAGTATGCAAGTATCAAGGGGCTCATTTAGGTAGAGGATCATCACGCAAGCATATCATTATCGTAATACGTTTACTGCCATGGTGATGGTTTACTAATTAAGCTGAACTTACAGAAAGGGTAAACACGCATATGAAGTAGTACATTGCTGCGGTAAAAAGTTCCTAAACGAGTGCAGGATTGAAAAGGCAGCATGACTACTGCAGAAAGAAAGTTAATTTTCCTTAACTAGTTAAGTTAGTTTTTAGCAAGAAAGCAGAGTATAACATCAGCTGTCTAGAATTCAGATAGCTGAAAATCGAATTATCCGAGCTGCATATTCTTTCTAAGCCAAACAAAATTAAGCTTATAGTTTTCGTGCATTTTCCAATGCACAACGTGAAGAAAGACCATTTCCTTGTCAGTCATTAGGTTTTTTAAGCAGGAATACATGAACAATGAGCAATGCCTTCGCCGAGACTCGAACCTGGAACTCTCGAATACGCGCTGAATGTGCTTACCGCTACAGCATATAGAAAGGAGAAAGTAAATACCTTATATACTCCCCCTTTTAAAGCCCGACTGAAGATTAGAGGACCCAATCGCCAAATCTTGGTGGTGAAAAATCATCATGCACCACTCGAACCTGGAACTCTGGAATACGCGTCGAGTGTGCTAACTGTTACACCACGAAGGCATGCAAAAAGGACAAAGAAAGTACCTTATATACTCGTCCTTTTAAAGGCCAACTGGGGATTAGAGGACCCAATCGCCAAATCCTGGTGGTGAAGAATCATCATCCGCCATCTTTTTTAGTTCGGGCGCCACTGTAGAGACATAGGGTATTTTGAAGCAGGAAATGTGAAAAATGTGCAATGCCCTTGCCGGAACTGGAACCTGCACCTCTGGAATATGCGCCGAGTGTGCTAACCGTTGCACCACAAAGGATGTAGAAAGGAGGAGAAAATACCTTTTGTCAGCTACCATACCATGCTGAAAGTACCGCTTCTCGCCCGACCTTATATCCTCTTAAAATGCCCTCCATGAACACATTTCTTCTCTTAGGGAGATAATCTTCATTTGCTCTATAATTTAATCCAGTGCCTTTTCATTTCGTAAAATTATACGTAATAAACATGCATGAAAGCTTGAATAAAATAATGCTGAACCTGAAACAAGGAACGCAGAATCGGAGATATTCCTTCGATCCTAAACAATGAAAATCATTTGAGTAATTCTAACCTGAAACCTATTCGATTTTCATATTAAAACCAAAACATAATGACTTTTATTCCTAATTTATTATCTGTTATTTAAATATGAATATGTGCTCCCCTCTAAAAAGCTGACACATTCTCAGCATTAAATTTAAGTTAAAACGCTTCCTAATAATTCAATAACTAAGTTATTTTATATCCACACTTGCATAAAAAGTTGAAAATGAATATTTCGATGTTTTTTCGTTTGAAACTCTTTTATTTGCATTTATTAACCCTAGAACACTAGTGTACGTAAATTTTACGTGCTGCCATCCTTTATTGGTTCCTTTCTGCCATTTCCCTTTCACCTATACACTTGTTTGACCTTGAGTGCTTCGAGGTATCATGTAGGTGGCTGCATGCCACATGGTTTGATTTTTTCGTCTGCGGTTCATTTGTCTCGGTTGCATGAGCTAGAGCTCAGACGTGAATTTTACGTGACGCTAGTAATACGCGAAATTTTGAACACGTAAATTTTTCGTGTCACTAGTAATACATGACTTTTTAAATACGTAATTTTAACGTAGTCCTAGTGATAGCGTCGGTTATTTTTAAATTTGTGAGTGGCATATATAAATGTGTTTCGATTCTTATTTCATATTGTGTTGAAAAAAATGGCGAAACGCCGCAAATATTTAACGAATGAAGAAATTCAAGCAGTGCTTTTGGAATCAGATGAAAGTGAAAGTGGTGATAATGTTGAATTTGATGAAGATAATGATGACAGTGATGCTGATCCGGATTATATTCTTGATGATAGAACAGAGATTGATCCTGATTTAGTAATCGATTCCCCGATACAAGAAATTGAGTGCAGTAGTGATATGGACAAAAGTAAGAAAAAGAAAGTTGAATTAAATGTTCAAAAGAAAAATAGAAAAACTACAAATATTGAAGGTACAAATGAACAAGGACATATTATATTTCTGGATGCTGACTTAGTAAAAGGAATAAATGGTTATGAGTGGTGTACGAAAATTAATGACACCACTAAACAGAAAACCAGCTCAAAAAATATAATTCATATTAGGCCAGGTTCAGTTGCTAAAGTTCGATTTGCTAAGAAACCAATTGATTGTTTTAATTTGTTTATTTCTGATGTAGTCAAAGAAGAAATACTTACTCACACAAACGCAGAGATAAAAAGAAAGAAGATAGATTATGCAAATATTAGGGATGGTTCCCTAAATAATTTAAATTACAATGAACTGAATGCCTTGTTTGGAATATTAATACATTCTGCAGCTTTAAAAGATAACCATTTGTCAACAAAAGTTATGTTTGATGTAACTTTTTCTAGTGGAAGGAATACAGCGACATTTACTGAGAGACGCTTTTCATTTCTTTTGGATTGCTTAAGATTTGATGAAAAAGACACAAGGGAAGAGCGTAAAAAAATATAAATTAGCTGCTATTCGCCAAAAATGGGAAATTCTTATTGAAAATTGTAAAAAATGTTACAAACCCAGTTCATACACGACTATAGACTAATATTGGGTAAAACAGCAAATAAAAACATATTTAGAAACATCTTAATGTAATATAAGTAAATAAAATGAATTTTAAACGAGCATGTAAATTTTACGTATCGCTAGTGATAGCGGCATATATAAACACGCTAGTGTTCTAGGGTTAAAGAGATTTATTCCAAAATTAATTTGAACGGAATAAATTTTTCGAAACATTGCTAGCAAAAGTCGCTTCCATTAATTGTTAACTGTGTTATATTTCATAAATAAAACATTAAGAAAAAAGTAATTTAAGATCTGATTTAAAATTTCTTCTTATTTTTGAGATACAGAAACTTGTTTAGTTTTCAAAATGGAATTTGTATTCAAATCAGACGACAGTAACGTTTAGTATTCAGTTAATATAAAAGAAATTAATGATATGAAGGAAATTATTTTATTATATAGCTTCACATTGTTTCAACAGTGAAATTTAAGTTAAAAACATATTTTTATTCCAATATCAGCTTGTTTTATTAACCATTATTTATAGAGAAATTCGTTTCTGAATAATATGGGAATGGGTTTCTTAAAAATGGTAAATAAAATTCACGATTTTAAGTATTACTGCATGAATTTGCTTTAAAAGTGAGACATAGCTATTGTATGCTAATATTTTGGAAAACATAGTTGTTTTAATTAAAATTATTTTGTTCAGTTTTCTTATGAAAGTACTAACAAAAACTTATAATAAATATTATTTGCAGTTCGTACATTTAGTAATTGATAAGAAAAGTATAAAGCATGCAAAGTATTTTAAAGCATTTGAAAAATATAAATTTTTAAATTCCATTTATGCGTATTGCAGATTAACTTTGCCTTTAGAAACTTTCTAATGACGTATGAATTTTTCACTTTTAAACCGTATGAATTAGAAGTTTCCGATGGCATACCTATTTAAGTTGATGATGACCGACTGACTAGACTCAGTCCCTGACCAGGATTTTTTCCACACTGCCTTTTTTTCCCCCTAACTAAAACAACGTCGTAAAATAAAATAATCGCATATATACTAAAACTGAGTCAAATGTCTAAAAATCCAAAATTCTGACCAAATTCAGAGAAAGACTAT
>KK121417.1:378273-393879 GCA_000611955.2 Stegodyphus mimosarum
CCGTTACGCAAGATTTAATTAAGATAACTACCAAAGAAAATATAATGTAACTCACAGTTGAAATACCGGAATTTCATCATCATAAGAAGCTATAGGCGACATCGGCAGAAGAATCCCCCATTGAACTCTTGAATTTGCTTTATAAGTAATCAGCTCCAAAATAAAGTTCAAGAAAAATGACGTCTTGTAGAACCATAATTGAAGGAATCCTTTAAATAATCAGCTCCAGAATAGAGTTCAAGAAAAATGACATCCTGTAGAGCCATAAATGAAGAAGCCCGGAAATAAAAAAATTCTGAGATATGGAAGTAGTTTATGGAAGTAGTGCACACGAGTTTCAACACTGAGGCGGCAGAAAACATACATTTTGCAGGAAAACCCACTTCAGGAAGTATCCGTTCTCTAACTCGGAAGAGATCGCACTAATTTCTACCTCTTGCATAAATTTCAGGCAAGATTCTCAATTATTCACATAATCACCTTGAATCTATCTCTAATGAATACCGGCGCAAGTCGCCGCAAGATCGCAAGCACGAGGCACCCGAAAAGGTGAAGCTCGGCCGCAGGGCCTAAAGCCCTATCTGCTAATTCTCTTCTCTCTAGTTGTATCAAAACTTAACTCAACTCAAAAACTGACTTCTAAAATCGTGCAAGAATCGAGGAAAACTCGGTTTCTCCTCCCACTCACAATTATAGGTCCAAAAGTTACACATAAAATTAAATTCTTGCCAATCCGAGACTTTTCAATATAATTTAATAGGACAAGTTCAAACCCCCAAACGAATCAGAAATTAAGTCATTGTCTACAGTAGCACTTGCGAAAACTGGAAACTAAACATTCGACCCCTCTGCTAACAAGCGAAAAATTTAAGAAACAACAAAACTGCCCTTTCAAAGATTCAATTTACAACTTCCGCCGAGGCCATAAACAAGGCGACATCACAATGCTGAAACGTAAGTGAACAGCGGGAGCCCAATAACAGTGTCCACTTTCCCATCTTGGTAACAAAGACAAGAGAACAAAGATAAACTACTCAATATTTCAACTGTCATCTTAAAAGGCATATCCCACAGATGTTACTTCCGTTAGAAGACGCTCCCCCATTCTCGTTAGAAAATTGAACCGTTGAAGGAAAAAATAATTGCCTAAAGATTTTAAGAACACTCTTTACAAAAATATATATATATTCATTACGCTCTTCACAATTTCAAACTTAAAAAAACCAAATACAAATACAAATACTATACTTAAATAATTGATTACTTAAATCATTAAAAACACAGAATTCGCGACACAACACTGTTGAAGGAAATTTCATCAACATCCTCCTGATCATCAGCATCATGATTTATCAAATTTAACTGCTCCTTAGATATAACTTTTCATTAATAGATACGACCAAGAGTAACTACATTCGCAATATCTATAGCATTAATCATCACAAAAGGTGTTATTAATATCTTTATCCTGGGAACGACATTAGCTCTTTTAAATAAAATAAAGCAGGAAAGTTCCTTAAAAATATTTATATAAAAGAGTCTTTATTTGCTCCGCAACTCTTTAGCCCTTCATGAATTAAAAAGCTTTTATAACTTTCTAATTAGTAATTAACGATTATTAAAGTTAAATGAGAAATGTTATTAAGTAGCTTCAAATACTTATTATGGCTTTCGCGACAACGTGTTAAACTATACTTAAGACACTATCACTAATAATAAATTAATAATGTATTAAGTCATACTTAACGCATTATCAATCACTTATTGATCAAAAATCATTACTTTTAAATACATTTGTCATTTTCTTCAACATAATTAAGAAAAAAGAAAAAAAAAACATTATCTTTCTTTCGAATATCTGCTTAATTCTAGTTTTTTTGGTAATTCGTTTTAAAACAAATTTCAGGGCTTAAATCCTAGTCCATTGCCAGTTTAAATAGAAAGCCACAATTCTTTTTTTTTTTTGCTTTTGGTAATTCGCAAAACACGATTTATCATAAAGTGGGAAATAATGTTCTTTTAAGTCCATGAGCTATGAAGAATTTTTTCAGTTACCGAACAAGCTTAACATTCAAGAAAACACTTGGATAAAAGCTGCTAAAATAAATCTGTTTGTCCCAGTCGCTTTACTGCAGACTTTAACAGTACCTTTCTTAAGTCTTCTTATTTTCACACTAGTTAGTCGGAGCTCTGTTGACGTAACATTTGTAAAACAGACACCTCTAGTCCTTTTCTATTGTGTGAAGCACTTAAAGGTGGCGTCGTTAAGCTCTTCTGCACTAAAAGCTTTCGCCGTTAATCCTATTAGATTGAAACCGTTGGAAAAACGGAGTGTTCGTTTATGCGGTGGAGAGGATGCCGAGGTTGTGTTGAGTACTTTTCCTTGTTGCTCCTTTCAAGCGTATGCATAAGTGGAAAGACCTTTTTGTCATTAAATAAATTTGATAGGATGCAGTTTCTTTGGTGTAATAAAACGTAAAAGTTGCCTTTTTTCTTTTGGAATGGCAAGGAGTTTAAATTTCCATTAATCTTTATAAAGCATTATGAATGGTTGTCGAGTGCTGCGAAATTGATTTCGATTTTTGCGCAAAGTAAACTTTAGAAAATGAACTCTTGTGATTACTTTAGAAATTATGTTCAAAATGAAACATTAAAAGGAACATAGTCATGGCTTATGGTAGTAATACAAATTTGCGATTTATGAGCATTTTGGAAAAATATCGTAAATATCTTAGAACCATGTAGTAAATGGTGATTTCAGTAAGGAAATGTTTTTTCATTCTTAGGTAAAATACATGCATGATAAAGAGTATGATATGCATCAATGATATAGTAAGTAAAACCTTTAATTTTGTTTCGTCATTTTTAGCATTATTTCTAAGTATTCAAACTTCATAATGGTATACATAATAAACCTTCCCCAATTCCTAAATAAAATATTGATGGTCAGCTTAAATTTGTCGCCACATATGTTTCTATAAATAACTATTCAAGAAATGTAAAACTATTTCAAAGGAAACAACAACCATTGCAGCGTTGAAGAATTGAAGGCAATTGTCTTCAATTGGTAGATGTTATTGATCAGAAACAGCAGAATTGTGAGTAGGCTCAGTACTTTGGCACTAAACATATGTTTGATAAATATTTATCTGTAAAAGTGTTTGATAAAATCTGCGGTTGGAAAGCTAGTCTACCATGCAACGGTTTACTATTATTTAATTAATGTTATTGCAGTTATCAGTATTGTGTGTCTCAAATATAATATACATCTTTTATGTTTCTGGTAATATATGAAGACAGGCTTTACACTGAATGTCTAAGCAGTATGTAGATTGTAGTATGTAGAATGTTTAAGCAGTATGTCTAATTTGAGAGCCAATGTTACAAGCAAAACTACGTACCAAGGATTAATGAGGGAAAAACAAGATGAGTATTAAAAAGAAATCATGCGTCTCTTCGCTGCTTAATCATTAAGATGTCATGCTATCGCAAAACAAAAATTTTTAAAAATTTAAAACAAAAATGTTTTCGAAAAATTTTAATGATTTTCCCTTTAAAGAAGGCATTAGTGCATTAGTTGTACTTTTTTCCCATTGCTTTCTTTTAATACTTTGGCGAATGGGATTTCTAATGCTATATAATGCCTAATTGTTACATACAATGCCTAAGAAACGAAATTATGTTAAATAATACAAATACCTCATTCTTTGCCCAAGCATCGGTAATACACCAAATTGCAAAAATTATGTCTTATATTCTAAGTATACTTAGAAAACTTATTTAAAATTATCTCTTCTATTCTACTTAGAATAGAAGAGATAATTTTTGCAATTTGGTGCATTACCGATGCTTGGGCAAAGAATGAGGTATTTGTATTATTTAATATAAGTAAACATATTTATTTAACACAGTTAAACATAATGTCATTAATCATATACCTTAGGCAAAATTTTATATTTTACTTATGCATTATTATATTTATCAAATCCAGTACATACAGTATTAGCTAAAAGTTATCAGTATATTTGAAAGCATTCAGATAGAAATAGAAGAAAGCAACAAATTATTATTTCAGACGATGCCCGAATCTGCTAGAACATCCAATGACTCCAACATAGTGGCATTCCAGGAAAGAAAATGCCCCTATGGGTAATGCTGTTGAAAATTCTCTTTACCAGTTTCAAAATGAGGTTTGAAGAGAAATGCTCTGCTTGTAATGCAGTGTATGAAAATGAACAGGTAGATTTCACTTCATAAGTCTTAATGGCATGCTTGTGAGTAAAAGGATGTTAAATTGAAACACGGCACCAACGTAAAATTTGTATGATACCAATGTGCAAATTAAAAATTAACCTTTGTAAAAATTTCAAAAATTGACTAATACAAATATAAAGTTTTCTTTACAGTACTCAGAGGTTAATAAGTTCACCTTAATTCTTACTAACTTATAATCCATATTAACAACTTCAACTTAGTTTTAAGACCAAAGCGAATGCAGTACTTGCGTTGTATTTTCATTTCCGGGATCGTACATCAGTGAATAATCATGTCAACAAATACAAATAATAAGCACAGCATATAACCAATTAATCTCTTTTCATTGTATTTAACCTTATTAATTTAACCTGTTGGTAACAGAATATAGCATAAGGCACACTGATTTACTATTTAATCATGAAGGCTATTAAGATACTAGAAACAGGTATAGTGCGCATGTTTCGCCTTCCATTGGATTTAGCAATAGCTTAACAACAGGATACCATAAAAATTCCATATAACAGTTCACTCTGCTATAGATTTAACTTTCAGTTCTAGGTTAAGTAACACATAAAAGTACATAAATTAGAAAAAAAGATCGTTTTTACACAAGAAAGCAACATTTCTTATTGCCTTAAAACAGTTCGTTAATCTTATCAGCATTTTCACTTCACTTTAATAATTATATTTTACTGCTCATTCCTACTAACCCTATTACATTTACTCACCTTAAGAGTAGTCAAGAATTTAAGGGAAACTGTCTACACTAGCAAATATATATATAAATAAGAAAAACTTATCTGAATGTTAAAAAGCAGTGGACATCATTTTTAACCAAGATGAGTACCTCTAATCAACTGAGTCGGAGGAAAAGTCAGGAGCTGGTAGTTCAGCTGAAGAAACCACTCCGCGAGAATATGTTGTCTCCGAAAAGAACCAAGATAGGCAAACTGGAAAGTAGAGCCCTCAGAACTCCGACTTCAGGTATATCGAAATGGCAAGATACTATTCTGGATCTGACATGTAGAAACACTTCTGGAGAGGCACGTGCGTAATACAGGTATGAAGAATAAGATGATCAATTAGCCCTGTTAAAATGTTGCTATATTTACTCATTGATGTTGAGAGAGAATACTCCAAAAACGTCTCTACTTGGGTATTAGCAAATATCAGGATGATGCTTCATGATGACGGCTACAGGTCTCACATAAACATTCAAGCATTCCGTTGACCTGTTAGTAATATTTCATCTTTTTACCACTCCCTGGGTTCCCGGTAACAGAGTAGCATTTATCTAAAATAACTAACAGTTCTCAATATACGGCGTTACATTACGAGAATCAGCCAACATCATTTTCTTTTTCCAGCGGAAGGCAGGTTACTTAAGGGCTTAATTGCCCCCTCTGTCTTAACAACTGCCAGAAAGAAGCTGCCTCCTCTCAAGATCGCCCGGCATAAAGTCTTTTTCCTCTAACATGCAGGAGAAGCGTTTTTTCTTAGAAAAGTAGCAACCAGTAAAACAATTAAACTTTCTTTCCAATATCATGTCTTTCATTAGATACTCAGCTAATTTATTTCCGATTAATTTATAGGGAGCATAGCTGCCCCCCCTCATAACGACTGCAAGAGGAAACTACATTATCCTAAGGCGTCAAACATAAAACTGACTAAAAAATTCTCTTTTCCATCACAAAAAGACATAGGCTACCCAAAACTAGATTTTCGCCGCTTCATTATATACCAAAATTCCTCTTTTTCCACCCAAATTATAAAAACATCCTAAGTGCGCACGCGCAACTATTCAAAAACCCTGAGCCAAACCGGACACTT
Source organism: Stegodyphus mimosarum (assembly GCA_000611955.2). Lineage (NCBI taxonomy): Eukaryota > Metazoa > Arthropoda > Arachnida > Araneae > Eresidae > Stegodyphus > Stegodyphus mimosarum. Next base: position 384,361 of record KK121417.1, read on the forward strand.
AAATCGCCAAAGCAGTGACCTTTTCTTGTAGGTGAAACGTTAACCCCTTTAAATTCACTACATTTCCAATCTATTCAAAGCAACAGAATAACACAATTTTCTTTCCAGAATGTTCTACGGAAGTGCGTCAGACCCTGAAAGATGACACAGCGAAATTCACCCCTCTCCGGAGTTCTTTCACGAGGAAACGAAGCTTTCATGGCAAAAATAAAATAAAGCAAAACATATTGAAGCATTAGCTTTTTGCGAAATATAAAAATATTAATACATTAAATCACTAATTCACGTAATTAAATAAAAATATTCAGTTTATCAAACGAGAATTCGAACAATTATCAACATAACAAGGATTATGAAAATCATGAAACAAAATATGTAAAATTAATGGAAAATATAATCTGAAAATAGATCATGAACTGAAACTGACAGATATAAATGCAGACCAGGAAATTAATTTTTGCAAAATGAGGAATAAATTTTAAAAATAAACATATATTGTTATTCTATTACATTCAGATCGCAATTCTAAGTGTGGAAGATTTAAAAGCAAATAATTCCTTTAGCTGTAGAAGGAATCGTAAATTTTTTAATCAAATATTGCTACTTATGAAATCAAGATCAAGGCGCCTGTATTATTTAATGTAAAACATTTCAGTAGCATTTCTTTTTTAATAAATTATCATTGGTATATAAGAATAAAATAATTATGCTGTTTAGTATAAATGTGACAATGATAAACAAATAATTGAAAATAACATAAAAATTGTCACAAGTAATGTGTCATTGAAACTTGACTGAAAGTTTCGCAAGTTTACATTCAAGTTTTGTCAAATATTATCCTTATTACAAATATATGCCGGCATTTTGAGTTGAAGAATATCTCATCATAATTACAAAGTTCCTTTGAACTTTTCATCCACTTAGACAAGTCAGATTTTTGAGAACTGTAAGCATTGGCGTTGGTAACCATGTTTTGATAAAGCTACAATAATTTTCAGTTAAAATGTAGTCAGCATAAAATTTCAATTTATATACTTTTGAGTTCATTTTTATATTGCATGTTTTCTTTGTTATCACATTACAGTCTGCAATAATCCGGTAAACTGGGAGTGTTCCGCGATAATCATGTAATTTTTTTATCAATACTGTGCATTTAATATGCAATTATGAACACGGCCAAACTAAAGCTATGTTTCCAGTGAAAATGAAGGATGAAGAAAAAATCCAAGACTTAATCGAACATAGAAAGTGAATGAAGCCATTTGGAAACAGTAAATTACAGCTGGACATGAAATTCCGAACCGTTTTCTCTCAACAAACCATTTGCAACTTTCCGATGTTTCACTGTATATTCTTGATTCCAAAAGACAATTCATAATATACGCCCGTTATTATCTTTCCAGTGTTTAACTCATCAATCAGTGTTCATTACAAAAGAAACATGCTCTGAATCATATCTCAACTGCAATGACTTGTTGCAAATGACACACCCTCATTTATCCTATTAATGAACGTACATTTACAAAAGGAATTAAAACGCGTTTTATAGGAACATGAACTTCTGCACCTTTAATGCACCTTCAGCAACTAAAGTTGTTCACAAGTGTGTTCGAAATCATATGTGGGTTGCGCGGGTCAAAACATGACACTCGACCATGATTTTCCTAACAACAGAGATCGATTATTCCCCTCAGTTTACCAGAATGATAATATCTCCTTCCAAGGTCTTAGGTCATATGAATTTCAAGCATAAACACTTTCTTATAAATCTACATCTTAGTAAAGAATGGCCAATATTTTTGTTTCTATAAGCGATTGATTAATAAGTGTAGAATTGAAAAACAGTTATTTCTCTAAATGTTAATTATTGAGTCTACGCAGAAAAACCAGTGAGTATCTATTGAACCAGCGAATAAAAGTATTTTTTCATTAAGGCCAAAAATACTTACATTGGTGTAGATTTTGAATAAAATTCTTGATTTTGAGAGCAGTTCTTCTTCGTCAGGAGGATAAATTTCTTTGCAAAGGTGAGACAAGCGGCAGCTTTTTTGTATGGGAATCAGTGAGTGGAACAAAGCAAAAAGGAATATAGAGCTTTCTGTCAAAAAATAATAATAGAATAGGGAAATGTTAAGATAGTAAAATTTTTATGTGGTGCGAAAAACTGGATTAGAAAAGTCATGTCATAAAATAACGAACACAAATTTTTGTGAAGAGTTTTAAGTGAATTCAACAGCTAAAAAAGCCTTTTCCCTGAAGAATAGAACTTATGGTCTGATTGCCCTAGAAATCGCTAAAGTTTTATTCTAATTCTCTGTCAATATACATTTCTTTTTTCTTCTTAGATTACATTTTACACTAGAGCCTATAAGGTATATCTCCCACATTCTTAGCGTGCCTTTGTGGTGTAATGGTCAGCACACTAAGCCGGTATTTCAGAGGTCCGTGGTTCGATCCCCGGCGAAGGCATTGCCGATTTTTCATCTCTCTTGTTCCAAAAAAATACCTAATGTCTCTACAAGGCTTTCTGTTACCTCATTTTAATAAATCCTGTATCATCACTATATTAATATTCGTGGAAAAACACGAATCTTTCTAGTATAAGATAATTAAAACTTTGATGCGCCTAGCTTAAAAATTCAATTCATGTATTTCGGACAATGATCAAAGTTCAGAAAATTTATTAGTAGCAATCGAATAATCCTTACAAATGAGCGAAATGATGTGATCGAGAAGTCACGCTATTTTGACATCAAATTCAGTCCTATTTTCTTTCACAATGAAAATTCCAATAATAGAGTGAAGAGAAATTTTGAACTCGGAGAAAACCGATCATTTGTTTTATCACTTCAGCATGAAGTGACATAAATTCCAAATATAAGCGCATTATGCACAATGGAAACTGTAATCCTAAATGCAAGGTTGACGAAATTTCTTGGACTAAACTTGCTATAAACTCTCAATAATTATAAAATTAAATAAAACATTATCCGCGATCAAGAAAATTACTTTCGGGTCTTTATGAATCCTTTGGATATCTGAAACTATTCTTTGCGATTTCAACAGCACTTAAATTAATGTCAAATGTAATTAACACTTAAATATCTTCCATAAGCAGGAGACATGGCTAACACCGTCTTTTCATTTTTAAAAGGGTTGGTTATGTGTAAGACGAAGATTGAGATCTCTAATCTCCAAACATCCGCATTTCTACAAATTGCTCAGAAATCTAGATGAGACATAGTTTATAGGTATAAAACAAAGACTTGATAGTATATATACATCATCTACATGGAATAAAGTGTATATCTATAGGAGTTTATTCTGAAGAAATGTTTCTCTGTATGGAATACATTTTCCATTCCTCCCACAAAACTTTCTTAGCATTCTTAATTATAACACAAATGACGACTGGATTTTACTTTTATTTATTTTAAGGATATGTCTTTAATTAGTTCCTGTAACCGCATTGCTGTATGATAGCCGTGTTCTTAAGCAACTAAACTAATATAAAGTTTTTGAATTCTGAAACATGGAAATTTTGTTTTGTGAAATAGAAAACATTCAATTAAAAATTTATTATTCCAAATTATATTTTCCTTTTATGCCTTTTAAAAATATTCAATTAAATTAAAATTTAATAAAATGCAACCTAAGTTTGGCGTAGATTTTGAACAAATCTTAATCAATTTCAGAGTGAATTAACAGAATTCTTTCTATTTCACGAGCAAAATACTGAAACTTTATTCCTTGATACAAAATGTGCGTCAACCTAAGATTACTTTTAATTTTTATATTGGGGTGCTTCCGTTCAAATTCTTTCCTAGTTTTACTTTTTGCTATTGCAAGGCTATAAGATATTTTCTTTCTCCTTTCTGCATGCCTTCATAGTAGCACACTCGGCTAACATTCGAGAGGTCCATGTTCGACTCCCGGTCAGGGTACTGCACATTTTTCATATCTCCTGCTTCAAAAAAATCGAATGACTTTACAGTGGATCCCGAAATAAAAAAGGTAGCGGATGATGATTCTTAACCACCAGGATTTGACGATTTGATCCCCTAATCTCAAATTGCCTTTTACAAAAGAGAGCATGTAAAGTGTCTTCTGCCTCCTTTCTGCATGTCTTCGTGCTGTATCGGTAGCACACTCAACCCGTATTCGAGAGGTCCAAGTTTGAGTCTCGGCGAGAGCATTGCTCATTTTTTATGTCTCTTGCTTCAAATTAATCTAATGACTCTAGAAGGCATTTTCAAAAATTTCAATTTTGAGTTTCTTTGTGCCATTTTACTGTTTCATTCAACATTACATTTTCGCCAATTTTTTTTTGCCTTCGATAGAAACACAGGTGTATATCTGATCACTCTCGAAATCCTTTTAATAAAAATCTATGCCAGTCTAAGATTGCTTCCTTAGCTCATTTTGTTTTTTACATTGGCTTGTTTCTCTTCGAATGATTTTTGTCCTTTCTGTTCTTATATTCGGAATTTAAATAGTTAAAAATCCCCTATAAAGTTAGTTTGTTTCACTAATTTAAGAAGCTGGCAACAACGAAAGAATGTATGATTAAGTCAATGATTTTAAATACATATAATAGAGTACTTGTAACGTAAACTTTTGACATATAAGGCTCACCTGTCTATGTTTAGAAGCTAAATGTTTATTACTAACTGCTTTCGCCGAATTAAGTTTGAGGAACTTCGGATTCTCAATGAGGTCTAAACGTTTTCTGTTTTTGAATGCAACACGTAACAGCACAAAATAAGACTTCTTGCTATCAGGATAAGTATACGATTTCAAATCATTCATATCTTTAGTATGAACCGAAAATTCGGAATAAATAAAATGAAAATATGCCCTCACAGAGAAAACTCAGAGGGAAAATGCCACAATGCACCACAGTACTACGAAAGAGAATTCATACTAAAGATTCGAGCCAGTAATAAATAACAAAAGTTTATGCGGGAGACGCTTCCAGTTCCTAGCGAGCAACAGTCCTTCCTCTTGGCCAACTTTTTTCATCCTTCTGCCTACGTGATCTCTTATTTCTGCTTATTCGCCAGATACTCAGACACAAGGGGAACCGTAAAAATATTCTCTCGAATATGGCGCACGTGACCTCTTGAAAAATAAGAGTCACGCACCGTTGCCATCGGACTGGATTTAGTTTTATTCAGGTCTCGTATGGAACTTTTCTTGAGCTTGGAATCTTAAAGACTGGGAAAATGGGTTGAGGGGGAGGAATTTTTCGGAGAGTTCCGTATCTAAGATATGCTACCATCGCACGTTACGCGTATAAGAATTCCTTTTAAAATGATGATATCCGACTATTGTGTTGTCTGTACTTCTTATTCTAAGCTACTCGTCGTTCTAGAGGGCCAAGGTCCAGGATCCTTGTTGGAGGCGCTTTTCTTTGCTCGCGAAAAAATAACAGAAATATAATTCCCGTGGAAGTAATTACTTTTTCTGCCAGACTCCATTATTTTACAATCTCCACGCACTGGTTGTGGAGAACATTTTCGATACGAAAATAAGGATGTGGTTATGGTGGTAGGATTTGGTAAAAATAAGGAAATACTTTAAATGTAACTTACTAGTAAGTATCATATAATGGTAAAAATAGTCTCATTGAATAAACATTTACTTTTATGTATTGAATAAAAGGTTCAGGCATCTGTCTTGCATTTTCAATAAGCGTCAGTTATTTTCCAAAATTTATATTTTTAATCCAAACAGGTTTTGTACTCATTCTGTCGTACAGTTCGGAATCAAGGGACCTAATATAATTTTGTTTTCATTCATCAGTATCTTAGATTTGTTCTCACTCGTTAATAAACCTTAAGAATCTTAATAATCCATTAATGCGAAGAATACCTAGCTATAGACATTTTCTTCCAGACCGATTTCTTATAAATTTAATACGCTCTATAATCAAAAATTTACATTTGCTTTAAAGAGATGCACATTGTTCCAGCAACATTTTAGTTTAAATACAGTAAATGTTATTAGCCGGTAACATTTTTAGTTAGTTTATAAGTAAGGGTCATAAAAATTTTGTGAGGATTTATTTATTTATTTTTAACTAATATTTAACTTTTAAGTTCATTTAGTTTTCCGCCACTCTCTTTTCACGACGCTTTTCATGCCAGAAAGCAAATGAGATAGAGAACCTTTATTCGCGACTGGAGGGAGAAAAAAGTGCTATTCAAGTGAAGGTTTCGCAAGTTAATTTTAGAGCGTATTCTACCTACTTGAGGCCACGTTGTATCGTGTCGTAATAGCGATTTGATTCTATGAGGTTGAGTGTTTCTAGCCGTTTGGCGTGTCGCGCCGGCTTTCTACAAGCCAGAGCCTTTTCTGCACGTTACGTTATTATGTAAACTATTAAGATAAGCTAATACATTTGATTTAGTTCAACATTACGTAATTAAGACAGAAGTGTTGGCTTATGTAAACCCAAGTTGGGTCATTATTATTTTCTTTGTGCTCAAATAAAAGAGTGTTACACACTCTTCTTTTGACTTTTGTTTCCGTACTTCACAAGACCTTGAGAATAATTCTTCAACGGTCTTTTTAAAGGTCTTACTTTATGCTCCCTAAGAGTACTAAATTTTAGAAATTTAACTAATTCCTTTTAGCTTTTTTTCATAATACTTCTTTTCTTACTTAAAAAGCTATATGACTTTGTAAGATTTGCATTTAATTTGGGTTTTAGCAATGAATGTTTTATTATGAAAATAATAATATTTGCTTCAAAATAAAATATTGATAGCATTTTTAAACATTTTAATCGCTTAAACCGTAAGAATATGTTTTTCAGCCTATTTTTTAATGAATAGGATTACGTAGGATAGTAGCATTTATGTTTAAGTTTTTCTAACAAAATGTTGTCTAATTTACATCACTCCTTTCTCTCTCATTGCCACGAGGTTCGCTCATTCCAGAACTTTTGTGATACTCTAATTCGATTGTCATTTCAAATGATGAATTATATAGTATCCTATGATGCCAATATTGCAATACAAACAAATGCAATTAAATAAATAGTCTCGTCCCATTCTTCTCGAAGTTACAGAGCTTGCAAGAATAATTGTTAAATTTATCGATGAAATACAAATGCATGTAGAAAGATCCATGACTTACAGTTAGTCGGAATTCTGGAATTTTTCCTCTATTTGAATAGTCTGGACATGCGGAATATGTAATTTAGAAAACATAGTATGAAGTTAGATACAATTACTTTATATATTGACTTAGCTATCACATAAATTTCATTTTCGTAATTAATTAAAACATAGGTCTTACAAAAGCATATTTTAATATTACAACCGAACTACACAGTCCAGTCACATTAATGTGACCATCTGTCAAAAGCCAGAATAACCACCTTTCGCAGAGCGGACTGCTGCGAGACGTGCAGGAAGAGAGTCACATAGGTCCCTGAAGGTGTTCTCTAGGATGTTGAGCCATGCCGACTCTAATGCCGTGGCCAGCTGCGCTAGATTACGCGGTTGAGGATCCATGGCGTGAACAACTCGATCGAGATGGTCCCACAGATGCTCGATTGGGTTTAAGTCAGGTGAGTTTGCTGGCCAGGGGAGGACGGTAAACTCATCCTGGTGCTCTTCGAACCACGCACGTACACTGGCAGCTGTATGGCACCTCGCATTGTCCTGCTGGAAGATGCCATCATCCTGAGGAAAAACAATGCGCATGTAGGGGTGAACATGGTCCGCAAGGACAGATGCGTACTTGTATTGATCCATTGTGCCTTCCACAATGATCAGTGAACCTAGAGAATGCCAGGAAAACATTCCCCAGACCATAATGCTCCCGCCTCCAGCTTGGACCGTTCCGGCAATGGTTGCAGGGTGGTTCCTTTCAGAGGTTTCACGCCTTATACGCCAACGTCCATCTGTCCGATGGAGCATAAAACGCGATTCATCCGAAAACGCAACCTGTCGCCACTCAGTGGACGTCCAGCTGCTGTACTGGCGTGCAAATTCTAGCCTTCGCCGTCGATGAACAGCAGTCAGCATAGGTGCACGAACCAGGCGTCTGCTTCGGAGGCCCAGACGCAGCAATGTTCGCTGAATAGTACTTTGGGAGACACTTTTGGTAGCCCCTTGGTTCATTTTGGTGGTCAGTTGCTCAACGGTAGCCCGTCTATCTGCCCGAACGCATCTCCGCAACCGTCGTTCGCCTCTGTCATCTATGGCCCGTGGTGCACCACATTTGCCACGTCGCTGATTTTGGACAGTCCCATTTTGCCATGCACGGTACACTTTTACCACGGCGGCACGCGAACAGTTCACAAACTCAGCCGTTTCGGAAATGCTTCCACCCTTGGCCCGAAAGCCAATGATCATGCCCTTTTGGAAGTCGGATAAATTGCTTCGTTTCTGCATTACGCCAACGATTGAAATGTTTTCCGAAGCCCTCACACACCCTTTATATACGCTCAACTGCACTGTGCTGCCACCTGCCTTCTGTGGTTGGTTATTTAACTCTGACATGGAAAGTACGTGGTGGTCACATTAATGTGACTGGACTGTGTAAGTTTGAAGGCATTTTTCTTTCATGTAAAACTAATTTCAGTAGAATTGTTACTTTTCCATTCTGCTGTACTTTGCCTTTTGGTAAAATGTACTAGATTATGCTCTTATTTAGCGTACTTATCACATATTCATTTGCTTTACGTGTGAGTATATGTATATATATATATATATATATATATATACACACACACATACATATGTATACACAAAGGGTCAAAAATTGCAAATACCTTTTATTGTTGTGCATTATTAACTTAAGCAACTGTTCTGATTTGGGTCTTAATTCCACAAAAAATCAAAACGAAGGCATGATATCCACATTACAGCAACACAATATAATGCTTAAAGGATGAGAAAAGCATAGTAGCAAAAAACTGAACAGGATGCATACAGTACGGAGCAACAGAGAAAGACTTTATTGAAAGAATAACTTTGTACAAAAACGCTCTCTGACCAAGAGGAAGAACAAGAAACCAAAGTGCGTAAGTGATGTGGCCTCCTCTAACTGCAATGGTTACATTGCATTGTCTGTCGATACTCAGTATCAGATTATCTAACAGTTCTTGGGGTAAGAGTTTTCATTCTTCAAATAGAATCTGTTACAGTTGTCTGGTGTCATTCGGATGGTACGATCGTGCTGGCAGGTTTCTTTATCCCTTATATGTTCTATGGGATTTAAATGAAGAGAGCACAATGACACACCAATTCGCTACATTTCACATTCCAAGAGCTCCTTAACGGCATGAATCCTGCATTGTAAATGTGGCTCTGCATTGTGATACACAGAGAAAAAAAAACAGGATCAATTGCACCTCAGAAAAGAAGAAGGTGGAGGAGGATAACTTGGTGACAGTAACGATCCCCAGTATGCAAAGCTCTGTCGAAAATGTGGAGCTCTCCTTTCATCATAATACCTCCCCTTACAAGCATGTCAGGACCACCTCAACAGTCTCTTTCCTCC
>KK121417.1:393907-408134 GCA_000611955.2 Stegodyphus mimosarum
CCCTCATGTTAGTGGAATGAGCGCGTGTCCCTACGTCTGTCAATTGACGCTGATAACCGTTTGTCAGACTGAAACGACTCTCATCCTTAATGAGGACTCGACTCCTTTGATGATGTGTCCACACTTTGTGTTCTCTACACTGTGAACGATGCCGCCGATAGGCTGCTGTTAACGCTATGCAGTGTTCAAGAAGGCGGGTGAATAAGCCATCTTTATGAAGTCATCTGGCCACAATAAACTGAGATACTTTGTAGTCAGTTGTCGTGCGCAACTGCTGCGTAATTCTTTCTGCTATCTGCTTTTGATCTCTTTTTGTCTGCAGCGTGGCACATCGGTCATTGGTCACCGTTGTTTTCTTTGATCGACCATCATTAACCTTTCGTAGAGATGTGCCTGTCATTTGGAAAACTTTCGAAGTTTGTGAAATAACACTACTATGAATTCCAAACTCTTGGGCAACAGACATCAAACCGCGTCCCTTCTCAAGCTTGCCAATTAGACTACCGAGCTTTGTGTACATCCCCTTTCTGCTAAATTATCCTTTCGATGTAATGATCCAGAAAACCCGTTCCAACCATTTCGTGATTGTAAGCAGGAAAATCATTTGTTGCTTAAATTTTTCACAGTAGTGCTCATGCTTACGCGCATGCACGCAATAACGTGTCATAATTTCAAAAGTAATAAAACACATTACTAGAGCCTAAATCACACACATTAATCATAAATCTTTTAAAAAGCTTAAAATTATATTATTTTAAATCTGGGAAAAATAAAAGATGTTTATTTTTTATTTTACTATAACTTTTTTCCATAGTTTTTAGCCTTTATTGTACTACCTATTTAATATAACGTTCTAAACTTGCTTGAGAATTTTAGCAGTTCGTTATTATTATAAAACTGACACCTTCTAATATTTCTATCAATAAATATTCCAAAGATTTGTAAACGTATTTGCGTCATTTGGCCCATAAATAATTCCATATTTTTCTAATTTTGTCGAAAGATAGAATACAATATTTTCCGCACAGAAATTTATGCAATCATAAATGGAACTGAAAGCTGTACAGTATCCATGTCATCGCAAAGAAAAGGCATTAGCATGAACGTACTGGGAAACATAAGGTCTGGGGTAGAAAACAAAAAGAACGAAGTAACTTTGATAAAAAAACCTCATTATCAGTATCTTTCATCACCATATGACAAAACAAAGTGTTTTGCCATCAGTCACGAATACTTTGAAGTAAAGAATAGCTTCCGGTTCTTTAGATCCTTGCCATAAATCTGGCTTCTATGCTTTTATAATAAAGAGAACAAAATATTCGCTTTAGTCAGAAAATAAACTTTTTTAAATTAGCAGTTTATAAACCCATTAGACATTATACGGTTTAGACCCAAAAGTATATGATTAAAATAAAATGTTTATTTTAATATACTAATGGTTTAACTAACTTAATGTAATCCTAATTCTATTACGCTTATCATAATATGAAACAATATATGTGAACATTTTCGGTATGGTCTCTAATAAAATTTGTATGTTCATCTAAATGTAGGGTTATTTTGTAATCAGAGTCATAAATAAATGAAAAAAATAGATTGATTCATTTATATATAGATGATATTAATTTAGAAGTAATCATTTCAGAATGCAAGGGAAAACAGTTCTTTTCTCTCACCAAATAGAATTACAGTAAGAAAATTTGTGCTTTCTGTATGTTTTCTTTTACCATTTCCTAAGTTTTCATTAATTTAATATTTTTTATTATGGATGTGATTGCTATCGCATGTATACAGACTACTTAGATATAATTATTAGTCCAAAGGGATTTAGTCCCGAAGGACTATTACTTTCGTTTTGCGATTTTGCGTCGAATCACTCTAAATGCCCATTTCACTTTTCAAATTGTTGCCACTAAATGTTATCGCTCTGCATTAAATTTTAAAAAATGAAAAATCTGCATAAATGTATGCATGTTTCTCGCATTGTGATAAAACCTAGAGCCATCGAATTTTGAATGACGTAATCCTACTGCGAATATGGGCATCTGGAAGCCCTAATTTTGAATTTGAAATTTGCTTTATTATCGATTTTATGTTTTGTAACATTTCAACGAATTTCTGATTAACAAACTAAATGATTTCAAAGCGAGCAATGGCAACACTGTACGGAAAAAGAAAAACATTTTTATCTCCAGCGCACGAGACTTACGGAAATTCTAAAGATATGTTCATTTTAAAATGATTTTACGATATTGATTTTGAACTGAATTTTATGGTTTGAGTACGTAGTACATGATATTTAATAAAAAAAGGTAGCACACGAAACGTTAAAAAAACGCGCCTTTGGACGTAATTTAAAATCTGAAATCTTTCAGATTTTTTTTTTATTTGCACTTTTCTTATAAAAATTAAATTTTCGTTTTACGAAAACGTTTCAGTGGCCAATTAGCCCATTAATATAATTTCAGATATAAAATATGACTACACCCTAATGTACACTTGAAAACTTCATTCACGGAGAATTGTTCTGTACTCAGGAGCAAAGTGTGATTTAAATTTCAGGAAACGTGGGCTGCATTTTATTTTTTTTTATAATTATCTCCAAACATTTCCAAGGCGAAGGCGATAGACATAAGTATATGTTCTTTAAAGGGAAAAACTAATTTTACGTCTTTGAAAAGGAATTTCCCCCCTCGCTGGTCCTAAAAAATTTTAGTTGTTTGTATTTACATAAAAATTCACCATAGATAGAATTTTTCCACGATCATATTCTATACAGTTTGTCCTATAAAACAAGCTTAATCTCAAACTGAAGTTTCACTGAATTATAATTTCGAGTTAATATTATTACTCACATATGTGGAAAAGTGAAATACATCTAATTACGAAAGTGGAGGAAGGCTGAAACTCCATACCTTTTGCCTGAATTTACATCATTCTTTCAGCCGCCCTTATTAATACAGTTGTTCAACGCTGTTGGTTGTCGTATGTTGCACCTGAGTTCGGATTCCGGAGATGCCTTCGATGCTTATAAATACAGAGTGCTGTGCTGCATGAAGGTATTTAAAATACGGACTAGCAGTAATCTTCTCAGAAGGTTAAGTAATAGTGGAAGTTGGATGAGAATCTCCTGAATATATTCCCCATGGCACAATCCGTTAAATCTAGGATTGAATTTAACCGTTTCCGTAGTTGTAATGTTGGTCACTTCTTGTAATGCACTTTTGGGTAACCTTCTCAGTGATGAAACGGATAAATGGCCGATGGGAATTAGTCATTCGTGGTCAATGCGTTATATTGCAAATCTTCTACCATTTAAACCAATACCTCAACAATGACGGAGTGTTTAAGACCGATTAATACTGGTACTCTGACGTGGATTCCAGCCCAATCGAGCAGGCTGGTTGCGTGATTGATTTTTGTGGTTCTCCTCAGGAGTAACATGAATATGAGCCAGTTTACCTTAGAAATTCCACCATGAATACATCCCTTCCCTTAGGCAGATTGTCCTGGTGTGCCTCGCCATATCAAATAACGTAAACAGAACAGTTGTCTTTCGACAGTGCAGTCAACAGCTTTTATGGACATTAGATTTGTACCACTCTGTTTTATTCTTTCTTGTGTACAGCATGTACCAAACAGATGATACAGTTTTGGTTACTACCATAACTTTGATCTTGATTTTTTGATATTCTACAGACAGCATCTTCGTTTATAAGCATATAAAGTCTTAGCTCGCCAGAGGACGTTTAAAATCCGTCTAGTGCATAATATATTTGACAGATGTTCTCTATTAAAATTAGCATGTAATTGGACAGAGTACGTCATCAAGGCCTCCAAGACTTTAGGCTTTTCAGTCCATCCATGGCGATACATAAGTTGCTCATGGGATGTACGATAGGTCATTTGGATATAAGTATAAAAGGTATTTTATGTTAATAAACCAATTATTATTATTTAAGGTTTTACTATAACTTCATTTCATAGTCCTCAGAAGAATTAAAATTAGTTTTTTTGTGTATTTAAGCTGAGGTTTTGAATTCTTAGTTTAGAACTTTTGACAGCCGCATCTTGCTGTTACATACCATCGTTAGCCCTATCTGTATTGTGGTCCGGCTTTAGAGTCTTGTTAGACAATGTTATGAAATACGTGTCTTTAAATATCTGAAATTGCTTAAGTGGTCTATGTTATTTACATATGAAATTTAACTTATTTAACTATTTATTTTATGAATAATCTGTTTATTTTGTGCATATTTATCTTCTTATTCATTTACTTCTTTTTATGTTTAATTTAAATGCCCGCAAATCGCGGAGGTGCGTCTGTGAATACAAGCCGTGCCTTTCTGATATTTAAAGACTTGAATAAAAAAGATTGTTTTTATCTTCTTTGAGACTATGTGATTTGTTTGGAATTAAGCTGTAACTCCTATTACTCTAGTACGGTCTGCAAAGACTTGGACACAAACTTCTAGATACATAGAACCCTAAACGCATGACAACGATATTCACTACTATGCATAATTTTACTTAAAATGCCCTCCACGAAGGCATCCTGTCATGGGTCAATAGCCCTCGAGTTCCGTTGCCTCAGTCAAGTAATCTAACCTAACCTATCCATATTTTCCCTCCGATGTTTGCTCAATAAATTAAACACGTGTCACCGTGTATATATCCGTAACTATTTAGGAATACTAAAATTTTTTTCCTTTTCAAGCGGGTAGGATTTTTACAATCTATATCATCAAAGTAGAATAGGGATGTGAAAAGATTTTAGTATAGACACCTAATACGGTTCTAGAGGCTTTTATACGTTTTCACTCATCAACAAATAATGAATGAGAAATAACCCCTTGATGAAAGTTAAAATCGCATTAGTCAGAATTTCCCTCGGTCCTTAGAATGGACTTGTAATTCCGCTGCTTCTGGTCCTTAATCCGTTTTAATCAGCATTGTTTGGAGTGACACTGACTCCCAGAAGAGCGGATTATACTGGAGTAGACTGTTGTGCTCTGTATTAGAAGCATATAGGCTGCTAAAAAGCTCTTTTTACATTATTAAAGCCCTGGGGATTTCTGAATTTTCCGAACAAAAGAGCTTTTTTTTCCTCCTAGTTTAGAACTGGCAGAGTAAACGTAATATGACAAATACCGAGACTTGTTTTTTTTTTCAATATAAAACTTGCTTTCGGCGTCATCGATTCTAATTAATATTTCCATATCTTAGAAATTCATTGATGAGACTATAAATTTCTAATACGTGAATATACAAGCATACTAAACCGGAGTGTGGAAATTTCTAATTGTATTTTTCTTGATATTGTTAGAGAAACGTTTTTGTCTTTTCGTAACTATGTTTTGTTAAGAGTGTGAAATACAAAACATATCTCCTTTTAAATTTTCTAAGATGAACTTCCAGTTAAATTTCACATTACACCAACAACGGAAACCGTTATACTGAAACTTATTATACAGTGCCATAGCGAACTGACCGGTGCCTATAAGTAGCAAAATCCTATTTCTACTACCCGGTGTACTGAGACTTTACTTACTATGTTACAGCGCAGTGTGTTTATACGTCCGTAATATATATATATCTTATGGCCAAAGCCCGAAGTCGGCCAGTTCCCGAATTGGCCGGCCAAATTGCGAAATAGCCAATATCGCCTCACAATGACCGGCCAATGTCCGATCTTTCCTTGATTTCTGGGTTTGGCCAGCCAGTTCGCGAAATCGCATGGGACGATCGGCGAAAGTCAGAAGAAAAAGGTCATGAGCAAAGTTTGGGTGTTTGTATACCGTAATGCTAATGATAACCACATTATAGCTATCACAGATGAGTTTTCCGACGAATCCGCCCCTCTTAGGCGCCTAGGATCATCCTTCGGAACAAAGGCCAAGGAGGTACGGTGGCTCTAGGTGGGACGTAGTCTGAAGGGCTGTAGTTCGATACATGGATGCCAGATACACTGAAATATAACACACTGTCCTTGCTACCATGTGCATGCTGTCATCACACCGGAATCGACAGTTGTGCCCCCTACCGAACGGTCTTGCTTCAGCACATCGAACATTGGCCAGGGAGTTCCGGGCACTTCGGGAAGTAGCCGGCCAAAGTCGCATATACGCTATTCATTTCCAGTACGTCGGACATTGGCCACACGCCCCGGACAATGTGCAAAATGGCCGGCTAATTCGGGAACTGGCCGAACTTCGAGCTTTGGGCGTAACATATACATAAATTAAAGCTGTTTCATTTACGTTTACATTGCATTTGCATTTCCATTTACATTAATTAAAGTTGTTCTGAAATACGATCTCTCTATGCTTTTACTTGGGACTCTAGACACAGTATGCAGTCTACTATAGCAAAAGAGGGAGTTTATCTGTGTATATGTATGTATGTACATCCTACTACGCAGAGTCAAACAGATTAAGAGCTACATCATTTAGCAAATGTCTTGCTCAGGAAGTAAAGAGATGCGCAGTTTAAAACGAGTTGTTTTAAAGCGAAATAACCGTAATTTGAAAGCTGACTTCTTTGGCGATATGCAGTTAAAAAGCTAAATCAAAGACCGTGAACCTTTTGAGCCCAGCGTTTCAAAAATCAGAAAAATCCTAGCTTAGCTCACGTTCCGTATCACATATACAATCATTCATCTGCCAAGAATGTACACTAACACACCCGAGATAAGCGCAGCAAAGCGCGCACAAGTTGCCTTGGTACACTAGACTAACTGTGCACAAGTTGCCTTGGTACACTAGACTAACTGCGCACATGTTGGCAGTAACAAGGCCGTTACAAGAGACAAATATTTTTCTATTATGCAATTTTTTGTTTCCATCGACGGTTTTGGAAATGCATGATCCGTGTCTCTTATGACACGCGTGTCATAGTTTCACCATCAGTAATTTAAATTATGCTTTTGACTCCAATAAGGGTGTGGAGATTTTTTTTAGTTTGACTAACAGTTAATTTGTAGTTAAAGTAACTTTCCTTTTAGTCCGGTTTTCATCCACGCTTCTTGCCAGAATATTAATGAGCTAGTGCTCGTGTGTTCAACTTAATGCTGAAAGAAGTGCTATTAAAGTGAAGATTTTGGAAGATGATTTCAGAGCATGTTATGCCTGCATGAAGGCCACTTTGTTATTATGAATTACTAAAGATTTGAATTATGAATTACTAAAGAAAGTTGATTGTGGCGCTGTGTGCTTTATTAGGCTTGTTTCCGCGACTTCTGCGACTCAGAGTCTTCCTCCGCGTTAAATTATCATGTTAGCCGTTAAATTAATTTAATACATTTTATTTTCTATTGCCCATTACCTGTTTATGTTACGCCAGAACTGTTGGCTTTGTATAAGTCTAAGTGTGGCTGTCTGCACAACTATATTTAATTGAATAAAAGGGTTTTTAAACCCTTCTTCTGACTTTTTCCGTCGTACTAAAGACCTAGGGATAATTCCTCATACGGTCGTTTAGAGCTCGATAGTGTATGCTAGCCAGTAAAACGAGACTCTATAAGATTAATTCTGAGAAATGTCTCATAGTTGCTATTAAAGTAATAAATGGTTTCAATTACACAGTGCGAGCCTACAAAGGTTTGGAACTAAGTTCTCATAAAATCGAAAGCTTAAAAAAGGCATTTTTATTTTGTAGGCTTCTTTATGGTCTTTTTAAAGTTATATGACGTCTGGTACCTTCAGACAGTTTCTTAATTGCTTCCAAAAAGTTATTTTCGGAATACTATCTGAAGTCTCTGACTACATTTTTCTGAATTTCTTCAGTTCTATTCAAGTAATGACATTTGAGGAAACTCTTATATTTAGAAAGGGGATTATAGTCAGCAGGTCCCAAGTTTGAAGAATGTTAAAAAATATGAAGCTATTTTTTGCTATAAATTACTTGAAGATAAATAAATAAATTTATTAACGCTTCATTGTCACACAAGGGAAACTATTGATTTAAGTGCTTTTAGACCTAAAGCCCTCTTCAGAATTCTTTCCATTACTTCTTGATAATTTTTTACAGAACTAATTCCTCATTAATTCTTCTTTACAATCTAACAAAAGTCAGCAATATTTTTAGTCGAGTTTTCTCATACCTAAGTTTCTATGAGCATGCTTTCTCACCCAAGCGAATTTTTGCCATTTTGTCTGTCCATCATAAGCAAAATACCAAGTTTCACTTCCACTCACAATTTATGTGAGAGTTTCGAAATTGTTTCTAAATTTATAACAAAATTTCACTGGTATTCTTTATTCAATTTTCGAATCCATGCCAGCATACATGACCACTGGATCAAAGCAAACGATTAATTTCATAAAAATTACTAGCTATAAGCAGATGATATTTTAATAAAAACAAGTTGAGATGTCAGAGTAATAAATACTTCTAATAAAGGTTTAGCAGTTTGTTGTAATTTGTTAAAATTTAGTCCTATAATTTAATACACAGTGTAATGTTAACAACACATTGCATGTAAATGTGTGTAACTTTCGTTCAGTTTGCATATTAACAATTTAAAAATTCAGAAATATTCAGTTGCATTTTATGAGCAAAAGAATTCTGAGATGATATATATTTAGTCATTGCCAATCTCAAAATGACAGTTTCATATTCTTCGAATGGACGGACGACTTTTTGCGACGAAACATCTCTGAAAAATGGCATATATCGTTTTCTGAATCAAATCATCGATTTGATTTTTCTACCGTTGTGTATACTTTACTGCGTCACCCATGCTATTTTCACCTACGATGAACTCAAATAACATGTTATTCGAGGAATCGCTTCAAAAGACTGTAAGTTATTGTTTGAAATTTAGCGTGCTTTTACGGAACGTATTTGCTTTGGAATATATCTTCAATACTTCGACAATTTCTACCAGATTCATAATCAACTTTCCGTTTACCTTTAAATAAATACCTCTTTCATGCATATGCAAAATGTGACGCTTGGCTGCGGAAAGAATTACACCATCGTTTTCATTCATAACAAAGGCTTTTCAAGTGGGTGTCACTTAACATTATTATTTAACACATAAGATTAGCATTCCTATCATATTTTATATTGCATATGCGAAGACTGCTAATTATGTAGTATACCTGAATTATTAAGTATTTATGGCTCTGAATACGGTGACTACGGTGGTTATTTCTGGACCACCAATTAGACAACAGGCAGAGTGGATTGTGAGGAGTTTGCCGGTAACGATTTGAGACAACGTAGCTTTCCAAACTATGGATTACGTAATTGGTACGATACGTCTATTAAGCAATTTGCGTGCATACTTGGGATCAATATAACAATGTTTATTATATAATGTATAATGTAATATGGAGATTCTACAATTCAAGCATTCTAGGGCATTTTAGTGTTTTTTTTTCTAAATGACACATCTTGTTTACAGATAATCTTAATAATGTCTTGCCTATGGATCAGCTTTATGGACACACAGTCCATGATCAATCTGATCTCAAGCGTGACGTATACTGTCATCTAGAGCTATTCCTTGATGGAATAAGTTGTACCAATAAAGAATTTTTAACTCTGGATTTGTAAAGATCACATAATATCAGGACTGTGCTTCTTTTGGAATCGTACCATTGTAATGCGTCCTCCAACACTGAACCATCCAACGCTAATCACTTGCACAATGTGAGCACTTACGGAAGAATGCGATTAATCTTTCCACTTTCGTCATTTAAAGAGACGACTTGGAAGATAATCCAAGACCAAATTGACAAAATCCACGAATTCTTCTCCACCGCACTTTTTGTTCATTCATGCTGATTATCACCTATAATTTAGTAATTGACTGCTTATCAAAATAGGCCTTATCACTTACGAAATTGTTAATACTTTATTATGTGAAAACTCTCATATTAGAATGGATACTTTTCAAATTTAGATGTATGTTCATCAAAGTTTATATATTGCCACTGAGAGAAATTGTTGATTTCATAGCGTAGTTTACTTTGGCATTTCAATGCATATCTTTCAATATGAATAGATTTCATCACATATAAATTAAAATAAAATGTTTATCAATATGTAAATATTATGAATATCGTATGAATTGCATGCATTTTTCGTAACTTTTTACATAATTTCAGGACTGGCAATATATATATATATATATATAGTAAATAGGACCTAATAATCTGTTGACTGTATACGAGCCAGTTTCCCTCAAAAAGTCCTCTACGAAATCCTCCATCCCTCCCCTTAGCCAGATAGCCCTCGAGTGCTTTGTCATAATACAATAAACCAAACCAATAAGCTGTTGAGAACTTACGAAGTGAACTAGCTAACCTTTTACGGCAAAATATAATTAGATGTAGATATTATCAAGCTTTTGGAAGCTAGAAAGTTGATAAAAAATGTGTTACCTCCTAGAGTAGAAATCACGAGTCTCAAATCTCAAATGTTATTTGCAAGTGTTAATAACCTAATCCAAAGACAGCACGAATGAAAGAATCCGATAATTCATCATAGTATAATCTTAAGACCTTTGAGCTAATTTTTTTGTGTTTTTGGTAAATTTTAGCCTTTTATTAAACTGTGCACTATTTGTGCACTACTTCTTAAATCACTTAAGTTTCAGTGCTAACTAGACTCAAGCATGAAAATATATAAGAGGGAATACGATAATTGTTTACACATTGTTCGAATAGTTTTTCTTGTTAATTGATGAGATTATATCCAATTCAAAATTACTTAAAAAATAAATTTTCTCAAGTTTTAAATCTGATACTGGCACGAATCTGTTTCATGCAATAAAATGGACATATTTGTTTCATCTATTTTTAGAAACAATGTACTTATTATAGCTAAGCAATAACTCGTAGAGTAAACATAGGAAGATCTATATATGATGATTTTTTCATCTATGACTATAGGTTATATATTTGTCAAATGTTGTAGGGCGGTCAGCAATATAAAGCTGATCCGAAAGTCCCCGAAACAAAATTTGAAACGGTGTAGAGGTTACAAAATGCATATTAATCACAAACTGTTCTAATGATGGACATCTCTATACTACTATAAATAACACATCACATGAAATTTCAGTTAAATTTTGTGCTCTTATCTTTGAACACTGCAACATGGAGATGAGTGTCCTTAGCAGAAAAATTTTTATAATTAGCATTACTTTGCAAAGTGTTCTTGTAGAAGTTATTTGAAACGTTTTCAAGAAACTTTCCCAAACGCTCATGATACGTTCATGTTAAATTAGCTAGTAAGTAAACGTAAACATGATTTTGTGCACGCTTGTTTTGAAGCAATCTTCCAAAAAATCAGCATTAAATCAAATTATTGTTTTATTTCTTTAAACATTGGGGGAATATTCTCTTTGTTTCTCTGAAATTAAACTTTTAGATACGATTAAACGAAATAATTTAAGAAGTGGTGGAGATTCTTTTGTTTGACAAATGTGTGATCTTCCCTTAAAAGAATGATGTATTGTAACGTTTCATTATATTTATATTTTTTATAGAAAAAAACAAAATAATTCTATGCATTATTTACTTCTTTTAAAAAAGGGTAATTTTTTATATTTTTTCTCCGATGTAATCTCTCGAAACTCTGCTATCATCCGTTTGCCCTTAACGCTACTCTCAGTAGAATGTTATTCCTTCTAAGTACACTCTCTGCTCATGATAAATGTGTTTGCAGATTGCCGATTGAGAAGAATTCGTCTGCGCCATGCAACAAACGGAAACTGTCGTTAAAATTTATTCTCGATAAAAATAGAGCTTACATTTATAAAGAAAAATGAGCTTTTATGATAAAGTATATTTTTGTTTTCAAGAGATGGATATTTTTAGAATTTTGGGGAAAACAAGAAGTGTTTTGTCCATTATAAACCAACTGATAAATATTAAACTTGAATTGTAATGTAACATCGAAAAATGACAGAAAGCTTGCTGTACAATGCAATTTTAAGGGAATTATTCACACTAGAAACTTATTTTCTTACATTCTCTACTAAAAATGTAGTTTTCCTTTGATAAATGACAGCACTTTCAAACTTTATTTTACCTAACACGTAATTTGCTATTAATTCTTTTCTATTCCCTCCTACTCTTCCGTCAGCCTTTAATTCAAATCAGAAAGAGTTTAAATCTGAAGCATTTTTGTAGTTTGGCAATTAACTAATAAAATCATTCATTTTGAGAGGCTTACTACAGCCGAATTGTGTTTCCGACAACAGATTATTTTGCATTTGTTAGCGTGCAGAGCAGAATCCACAAAAGCTGTAATCAAATGAACTGCTCTTTGAAAGTTAGCTTTTGTATTGCATATATTTAAATACCTGAATTAGTAAAAATTCACAAGTAATGGTGATTAATATTTACTAATTTTTAGTGGCATCACAAGTATTCTTATATATTATAATTTTAGTTGCATTTTTCCTCTTATCCAGGTAATTTAAGTTTAGGTATATTTCTATTTTGTCCGATAAAGAAAATTCGTGAAAGCACAGGTATGGTAAGTTAATGGAAAATGGTAGCTAATTGAATTTAAACTCGCATGGTTCTTTTGCATTATTTAACTATGTATCAGAGTAAGTATTTCTGCTGCGAAAGTTTGTCCATCTCAGCATAGACGAGCAAATACGTGCCTTATTCAAGCAAAAGGATTCCTGGATTAAAATCATTAACAATCAACTTATTCAAAAAATTCTGCTTTAAATGGAAAAATCAGAATTTTTGTTGCTTCGGAAACAGAAAAAAATTCTATATTTAACTTAAGGAAAGCAATGAGGATATCATGAGCTTTGTACTTGACTGAATTACCTAAGGTCTTTTAAATATGCTTTCTTTTAATTCACAAATGATTCAAATTTGTAATTAAGAAAATAATCCATCCTTAGATATTTGATTGGGGAAAAGAGGAGATCATCCTAGAAAAGTGAAAAATCTCGGCTTCAGGTTAAGATATTTCTGAGCTGATCGAGATTTAAACCACGAAAGCACTCTCTGCTGATAACTGGCATAAGGGTGTGTGTTAGGTAGAGGCCCAGTGGTGTTTGACGTTAATCTTCTCAGTATATCGAATTAGATCAAGAAAATATGTAGGTTTCAATTCTACTACCTGTATCAAAAACGGCTTGTCTAACATATTCAGCACTATGTTTTAGATAGGACAAATATATTTATACGGAGTTGTAAGGATTCGTGAAGAACACCAATGTTGTGAAGTTCTATTTAGCAATGTTTCTAAAATGACAAATATTTCAGTCTCGCCGAGCGTGATGATTAATCTTTTCAATATCATCATTCACATAATAAATAATTATTCGTATTACAAGCTTTATGTCTAGGAGTAAATTTCAAATTTTGTAATTATATTAATTAAGGGACTTCTGTTATGTAGTGATTTTTGGTTAGTTTAGAATTATGGATTAATGTGTAGTTAATTGCAGTTATTTGTTAATTAATTATTGAGTGAGTAAATTATATGCATTAATTTATGCTTATTCTAAATTTTTCTTCACGAATTGTATTGCTTATGTTATTGAATCAATTATTTTTATACGAGCTAAACAGAGTTCTCATTCTTACGTTACGCGTTCGTCAGTATTAGCTTCGGGAGAAGGAGACAATGGGAAATCGGTTGTTTCTGCGTAATATTTTAAATTTAAAAATACTTCCTTTTTATTCACATGGTTGAAATTTATACCTCTTAAAGAGAAAAAATTTACCCTTCTTATGAATCTACTTTCATGACTGTACGTCGCCCCGTTGGAGAATTATGCCCATTTAATTGCTAAAATTGTTGAATTTCGTGTCTAGAAATTTATTCTGCTATAAGCGTCGTTTTGTGCACTTTCTCGTCAAGGTCATGTACTGCGTCCGGTTGCGTGGTACGGGAGCGATAGGTTTGTCGCATTCCTTCCCTCACCCCTCCTTGTTGGCGAAGGGGGTGGCGAGGGTGGAATTTTTTTTGGTGTGAAGAAGGAAAAACTAAGTTTTCGCAGCACTGTTTTGTGTTTGGCGAGATTTGCATACTAATTCACCAAATTTGGTGATTTTCGGAAATTCTGGATTCTGGACGATTGAAATCGTCATGCAAGGCCATGTTCAGCCCTTTTTGCCTTGGATTCGCAGCTGAAAGAAGACGCTTCATTTTTCTTCCGCTGCAAGAGAAAATGTTGACCCGGGGGGTCCGATAGTGGACAGGTTTACGTCTTAAAGATGAACATCTAAAAAAAAAAAAA
>KK121417.1:408192-421505 GCA_000611955.2 Stegodyphus mimosarum
TTGGAATGTAATTAAAATTTATATATAATGGATTAAGACAGGATATTAAATTTGTAAACTTATCTAAATTTTACCTTTTTACTTTAAGTTGTTACTATTTTTGGTTGAGAATTAACTTTAACTTTTGCAAATTAAGGAACGATTAAAAATTTAAATTCTACTTTACCCTTTAATTGAGTAATTGAATGTAGGGTTAAATGTAATCTTTTTCTCCAACGGGTCTACTTGAATATGTAATATTTTTCTAACTGCCTAAGGGATTTGCTAAATTTATGTATGTAATTTTTACCTGAGTAAATTAAGAAATTTCTTGAACTAAGTAATCTCTATCTATATTGGTAAAGACACCATGCTCGGTGATTCATTAAATTCCTGTGTATTTGTATGCTGGCCAGCAGAGTTTTGATAACTGCATATGAAATTTTAATATTAATTTTTACGGTGTAAATTATTGATAAATTCATCTCGGTGCATATTTGAAACTAACAATGTATATATTATAATTCTAAATGCATTATTTTAATTAGCTGTAACAGAACACTCCATAGATCTAGAAATTTAAGTTGAAAGATGAGTGTCTTCCTTTAATGCTGCAATAAATATCCTTGGTTATATATATATGTAATTGATTCAGAGTTTTTCTTATGATGACTTGTGTGAATGTTCTTAACACCGGTACTCCTGCTTGGTCTTAGGGGTTGTTCGGGTTAGTAAACACAACGCAACAATGAATTTGGTTTTTGATATTATTGTAGGCTAATTATTGTAACAGTTAGTATTTAACATTTGGTACCACAACATCTGGTGACGCGACAATTAGCATATAACACTTCTCACATTTTGTCAAGGTATTTTGTAATGTTATCGCATTGCTTAGTATCATCTTTTCCGGTATGGAATTCATCATATTTCACAGTATTGGATTCCTTATAATAATCGAGTTTCTTTTAATCATTAAACAGTGTTTAACCATATATTTCTTCAACATGTCTTCATTTACTGATTGATCATTAGTGAGAACTTCAACTACAGATATCTTTAAACATTTCATTTCATCTTGCTGTTTCAAAACCCAATGCGTTGTAAGCAGTAACACTGTTTAATCGCCATTCGAAGTAGGAAGTTCACACCATCGACTAGCCAATAAAACAGAAAGGGTTCTAATCATTGGAGGACACCATTGAACAGTCTTATTGTGACCACTGAACAATGTTACCTAAAGGTTCCTTAACAGTTGTTTCCGATTTATCCCTGTGTGACATGAAGACATGACTGTTTCTTTTAGAAAGTTATCCATAAAACAATCTCTTTTTTTCGGCAGATAGCTGTTACATGCTTTGGACTAAACAAGCAAGATAACCTAATAGAAATGAAAAGAGGAGAGTCTATGCATGTTCTTAAGAACTTCCGAAACAACAATCCTTTAACAACATTTTGCAGCAAAATTAATTAATTATTTTATAAGCAATTAAGTTAATTGTAATATTTCATTTAAGAACCAAATATAATATATTATATTTAAATAACTCAGAAAACTATCTAAATGAAAGGCTGCCTGAGAAAACTAATAATCGCTTTCCTATCATGCATTTAGAAATGTAAGGGATTAGATTTCGTTAACGTTATACGCAGTAACACTCTGTTATTCGGAAATGATAATTTTTGCATCTATAACTGGAGTCTACTGAGACTCATTTTCTATCATAATGAGTGTCATCATCGCCAATCACGACACCTTTTTTCCCATTTGAGACTATAATTCAAGCCAGCCCTCATTTGCGTGCTTATCCCCATGTGAAAAACGCTAACAGGAAATGAAGAGTGAGTTAGGTGCTTGACCATCTTCCGTAGGTACTACGACGTTCCGGGGCAAACTCGGAGGCGAAAAATGACATACAAGTAAATATAATGAAGTAATGGGTTACAAATTGAATTTTAGACGAGTTAAAAATGAAATTGCCTGACGAAGTAAAATTTATAAAATAAATATTTAAAAAAAGGAAACTTTAAACATTCGCAAAAATAATATTAAATTTTGAAATTTATAAAAGAGAAAATGTCTTCATATTTTTACTAAATTTATTAACAATCGATGCTTTTTATACTCAGTAATAAAAACAATAATCTTAAGTATATCACAAAAAGCAACATGGTCTTTCTCTTGAAATATAAAAAGTTTTTTTAAAGGTTCTTAATCTGAAATCTTTGTAAAGATTCTATTTTACTTTTGTGTTTAAATACTTTAGAAACAAAACTAAAATTTTAAAAATGGTAACATATTTTAGTTTTATATAAAATATAAAAATTTAATTTCAGTTACTATCTCTGTCGACTGTATCTTTACGATTGACTTGCTAGCAGTTCAAGTTTAGGCTAATGCTTTGTGTATAAAAATGTTCATTTCCTAATCTTTAACAATATAATGGTAAACAGACATAACCAGAAGTGCAGAAGAGTTAAAATAATTAAAAAAGTATTTTTCAATTAACTAACTGGCTAAAGAACTATTTTGTTAAAATCCTAGGTAAACATTTTATTTCATATTTTTGTTTGTTTTCATGTGTGTGAGTCTCCTAATATCTTCAAAATAAACTGTGGCTCTCCTGCTTAAGAGGATTCATCAGTAAATTAAATTGAAAATGTTATAAGGAACTATTACATTACCTGATGCGGATCCTTAGGGTGCAAATGGTTATCACGTTCAGATACCAAGTAAAAGATCCGTGGTCTAAATATCGGCTAGAGTATAACTGATTTCTCACATTTAATAGACATTTTCCTAATTTTCGTGATATCTGTTTTGAATATGAGCCAGTTGTCCTAAGAAGTCTTCCACGAAGACAACATTACATTTGGACAATTAGTCCTCCTGTGGTTTCACAACAATTCAACTAGTCAAAAACGAATGTGCAAAAAGAATTATCACATCGCTCATTTCTTGGGTACGTGGTAAACACGTCCAGCAAGCAACTGGGAAATCCCTGTTTCGAATCTTAGTAAGAGCATTCTTACACTGTCAGCTTCCTATTAATTGGAATAATACCAGCAAGGAACAACTCCACGGTTAAATCACGATTACTGCGTAGGGCATTGAAAACACATACACGTACAAAAAAGTAAGGCATGTTATAATTTATGGAAAATATTATTAAACATTTGCCTGTATTACAGGCAATTTAATCGAGGATACATATAATTGATTATTTTAATTGAATTAGTGTTCATGGCAAAAATCAACGTACTCTCTATAACGGAATAATAAAGAACACTGAAGAGAAATGGCTATGGAATTAAAGAAAAATGGCTATAATAATTTTAAATTGCTATGGAATCGCCTGCTATCATGTTAAGGTTAGACGTATTTTTCTCTTATTTTGAATTTTTGGTACACTGTTCTGTTTTACCCTGATGACTTTTGATGAAATTTTTATTCTCTCGCAAAAGTATTATAGAGACATTAGGTTATTTAGAAGCGAGAGAAATGAAAAATGAGCAATGCCTTCGCCGGGAATCGAACCACGGACCTCTTGGTTACGCGTCGAGCGTGTTGACTACCATGCCACGAAGGCATGCGAAGAAGGCGAGAAAAATACCTTATATACTCATCCTTTTAAAGGGGACTGGGGATTAGTGGCCCCAATCGCCAAATCGTGGTGGTGGAGAATCAACATCCAGCACCTTTTAGTTCGGGCGCCACTTGTGGATTTATTAGATATTTTTCGAAGCAGGAGTCATGAAAAATGAGCAACGCCTTCGCTGGGAATCGAACTACGGACATTTCAATTACACTTCAAGCGTGCTGACCACTACACCACGAAGGCATGAGAAGAAGGCGAGAGAAATACCTTATAGTGTAAACGTAAAATTTTATGCGATGTTCCGTTGATTCGCAGCCCGTTTAACCTGCCCTCTGTTATTCGGCAGATGACTGTAGTCTATTGGATACTAAGTAGTGAGTATCTATTTAAAATTTGATCAACGTTCTCACAGAACTTTGTTTCACAAATGGGAATCAATCTGTCAAACGTTTTTGAAGGTAATAAGTAATTTACTCCTAAGCACGTAATTTTCTTTGATCGAAATACAGTTTGCGTTTACCATTTTATGTAATAAAACCTACAGATGCGTGAACATAAATCAATATCTGAGACATGAAATGCATATAAGCAAACAAAATAAAATTAAAAATTTTGGATAAGATTGGAAAATGACTTATGTAAGTGCAATGAATCATACATAAATACTTAAAAGGGTTTTATGTTTATTAAGCAATTTGAATCGATTTAAACACTTTATAAACTATCATATTTAATTAACACCTTAAAGATTGAGTACATTATTACTAATTAATAACTATGGGCAGGTGTCGCCTCTTTACACGATTATATTCAACATTCGCATTCAAATTACAGGCTTCTGTACTTAATGTCACCCTAAGCTCCTCTGTCGTCAATTAGCAAATCGAGTCACAATACATTACTGAATTGAGCAATGAAAGGGTCGCAGTTCTGTTGAGTATTCGATGAAATTCGGATCTTGAAATTACAAATATATAGCAAATTGTCGCACGTGTAGCATAAATTGTAACGTGTTCAGCTCAGACTAATTAATTGCAGTGCAACCTTCCATCTATCGTCTGATTATCATGTGTTGTGTAGAGATCGATATACACAATGGGTAATAATTTTCTAGATATTATGCGATAATGCTTTGCTGTGCAAATATTGAGTTTCTGTTTATAATAGGACGTATGATATTTTCAATATTTACTTGGTTACGTGATAAAAACTAAAGCAGAGGTTTTGAAAGTACTGTAATTTTCTTCTCTTTATTGATAAAGTAATATTGAGTAATTAATATACAGATATGAATAATTCAGTAATAAAATTTAAGTGCTATGAATAGCATAGTGGTTAGCGGAGAACTTCCAATCCGAAACCAGGGATGTGAATTCGATTCCCAAGTAAGATTTCGCTGTATATGTATTGTCTCCTTTCCTCATCGTGGGTAAAATATTAATCGTCTATTGCAGTGCATCCTTGACAACATTTTCGATTACGACACAAATAAATTACCTATGGGTTTGGCTGTTCTTGATAAGGATCTGATGAGCAGTTTTCCATTCCATGGGATATAAACATATTAATTATCAAGCACTTCCTAATTATTATAGCTATCTTTTAAAGAAATATTAATTAACTTTAATGTGCTATTTGTTGAACGTATGTTAAATAATATTAAGAAATTTATTACTCTAAAATTAAAGAAATTGATAAACGTTATAGTTCTCACTGTATGCATGCCATTTGCCAGATATATATATATATATATATATATATATATATATAAATATATATATATAAATGTGTGTGTGTGTGTGTGTGAATTACACGTAATTCCACGTAAAAATCATCTTACTTTCTTATAAATGTATACATACACACACACACACAGATATACTGTATGTATACCGTATGTTCTGTATTATAACGGGCAGAGGTGTAGCGAACACCTGTAATTTGAACTATATTTTTTACTTTTTAGATATATTCGCCGTATAACGCGGACCCTTTTCTTTACGAAGAAACTTGAAAGATGCATGTCTAATCTTTTGAAATCATTCATTCGAAAATATTTTTCCAAGACTTCCGAAAAGTGGCAAGCGATAGAGAATTGACAAGCGATAGGGGGAACAATATGCGTGTGAGAGAAATGCTTGAGGGGTAAATAATTCTGCAAAAAGGGTGGGTTGTATTCAATGTAGGTATGTACAAGACTGTTATTCTAGGATCTTCAGAAAAGTTGGATAAAATTTAGGGTAAGAATGCACTTCCACCCGAATAAATTCACGGAATTTCCGGTCAGATGTTTACTCTTTCTGTATTCATTTGAAGCCGTGATTTTAAAGTGAATATCGAAGATTTCAGTAATCACTTTGCTTTAGTTGAAATACAGTTGATCTATCTTTCGTTTTAGTAATTAATATGACCCTGCGAAAGGAAACAAACGCAGTGCTGGTTTTAAATGCAAAATCGTTCAATTAGCGAAAGAAAATGGAAATCGTGCAAGGATGTTTTGTGTAGCGAAACACCATACATGATTGGAAGAAAAATGAAATCGCAAGAATTAATATGCCAAAAAATAAATGCGATTTTCATAAAGGACTAACAAAATAGTGTATCCTCGAAGAACGTGTTGCGAGTTGAATCCTTGAAAACTTCCAGAATCGATTAATTGTAACAGTTATTTCAGGCATATTAACGCCATTAGTTCAGCCTTTGGATGTGAGCATCGAAACACCATTCCAAAAATTTTAAATAAGAATACGTAGATATTAGTTAGTGAAAATACGTTTACAAAAAGAGTCCAAATGCCTCATGCCAGTATAGAAATACTGTGTGAGTGGATAATAAAAGAATGGAATGAAATTGGAGCCGACATAATTCAAAAGTCATTTAAAAAATGTGATATATCCAACAATCTAGACGAAATGGAAGATAATTATTTATGTATGAATCAGAGTAACAGACATAGTGAAGATAAAATAGAATTCGACTTTGTGCCTGAAGATGTAATGGAAGACGAATATGACAAACCTTTCATGTTATCGATAACGAAAATTTTTAAGTCCAAAAATTGTGTCATTTATTTTAAATTAACAGCATTTAGATACATGTAAAAATCTGGTTTTTGTATGTTGATGTTTGTCTTATTTTTAAATCTGTCATTTATATATCTAGTAAATTTCCTAAATTTCCTTATCCCTAAATTTCGATCTTATTTTTTTGTAATCCCGTTATACGCCTTAATATACGGCATGCATATTTTTTTCAACAACTCAATTATTTTCCCATTTCTCTTTTCAGAATTAAATCAGCAAAATATTTTCCACATTTGATGATATAAATAATATCAAATTATAACGCATTCTCAATCTCAATCGCCTAGAAGCACTTTTAGTAGAATTTGGCAGTATGTTAATTTTTCAAAGCACGAAACATTTTACAAATTATAAAAAAAAAACCGAAAAACGTTAAAAATATTAGAATTATACCATACAAAGCTACAATTCATTTTATTATTAATATTTGCCTCTCAGAACATTTACCTTGTCTTGTGTAATTTCAGAAATATAGCTTTGTGCTATAAATATAGCTTTAAAAATAATAAGTTCAAAATGTACCCGGAATTTTAGTTTTGGTTTGGTCGCTAAACATATAGAGTGCATCGCAATGAAATCTAAATAGTTTCTTTCATTTTAATGTATTCGAGGTCATATTCAAAACTTATTCATAACATGTGCTCTTGATAATTTAAGAAAATTACCTACGTCCTCAAGAACGTATCATGTTTCTTAACGTTTTTAGATTTTCTGATTTCTATTTATTTTTCTTCGCTTCCATTTCTTGGAAATAAAAGAAAATTTAAGACAGCCTTTTTCTCTATCTTTTATTATAGAATGATAATACTATGTCACAGTTAATCCTTGCTTAGAAAAACTCCATTTCATCTTCCTTGTCCATTTCATCTTCCTTGTTTGTAAATGTTTAACAAATATAAATAAATATACACCGCTGTTTTCTAATTTTTCATTATCAGTATGTAAGGTCTACTGTCTAACTTTTGTGTGAAATCTAGGGAGTAGTGACTGCACAGAAGAAGGGTTAAAAGTACTCTTTATTACACTCGTTAATTATTTACAATGCGTCAACTCGACGCTAACAAACTACGCCTCTGCTTGTGCGGTAACTGGAACAGTAAGAACTACTAAACATTTGAAGATATTCACAAGTAGCAGAATTACGCTACAGACAATCCTGTTTCCTAACAGAGAGTTGAAGTTTTAGCGACAGCAAGGTAACAGCTATTACGAAGCTCACGCTACAACAAGTACAGAGATTTCCCACACTGTCTAACATTCTCTTTTAGAACTTGATACTTGAATCTCTTCCCCCACATATGTAGAATTTGCATTCCTTCACGCACGCTACCAAGTTTAAATATTATGGTATTGAAAATTGGGGGAATGAAGGCTTATAGGAAAGAAACTTAAATTAAATTTAAATTGGTATTTAAAATAAATATAAATCCCTACAAGTAATTTAATTTTAATGTTAATTCTTTTAGCTGTTCAGTTTTAAAAGTAGTTGTTTTAAGTTTTTTTTTAGCTGTAATTGTTAACTTCAAATTAAGTTTGGTAATGTTAATCTTATTATTCTTTAAAAGTGAAATTTTGTTTTAACTTTTAATTTTTGCTTGAAAAAAAATCACCTTAATTTTAGTTAATTGGTTTTTATTATTTTATTTTGTTTGAGGTGGTTTTGGTTTGATCCTTAAGGTTATTTAACGTCTGAAATTTGAAGTTTTCTGCTTTGTCACACCAGTTTGGTGTGTAAACTTTGCAGTGTGCCTCGGTACTTTAATAAAATGTCGAGGAACATCGTGAACTGAGTAGCGACTTATCACTGAGTTCATGTACTTATAACGTAGGCTCGGGAAGCCTTAAAATACCCTTTTATTCAAAGAAATAATACTAGTTGGCACCTTCTCGGGTTACAGGAAAACCCTCCCCTCGGTCTTTTAAATCAGGATAAGAAAATAAGAAACTAATCTAATACTAACTAAAATACCTAGATATAAATAGCTGAAGCTAGCTAGAAATATCTAACGTTATTTAAACTAGCCTTAATTTAAACTAACCGGCGATTATTAACAGGCACGTACATTACAGTCAAGCGTAATAGATTCAAGAACGAAGTAGCCAGAAGGCAAACACGCGCCACCAAGGACACCTAAACACACTCTATCGAAGTTAGTTGAACATGCTTTAAATAGTACTTCTAACTCATTCATCGCGATTGTAAAAACTGATGATGATTTTTCACCACCAGGATTTGGCGATTGGGTCTTCTAATCCCCCAGTCGCCCTTTAAAAGGGGAAGTATATAAGGTATTTCTCCCGCCTTTTTCGTATGCCTTCGTGGTGTAGTGGTCAGCACGCTCGACGCGTATTCGAGAGGTCCGTGGTTCGAGTCCCGGTAAGAGCATTGCTCATTTCATCGATTTCCTTGTTTCGAAAATTCTAATGTCTCTGCAAACTAATATTTCAATTTTTCATTCCTACACATTTGGTTTTCAAGAAATGCTATGGCTTCCTTCAGTTTTCTATTTGTTAGTACATCACATCGCCATAAAATTACCACCAATACCGCCATGCGGCTCTATTTTCATTAGCTAAGAAAATCGCACACGCATATTTTTATTCACCGAATAGATATATTTACAAATATAACAAGATATATTAGATATAGATGCTATTAGAAAATAAAAATTTAACATATTATTTTTAAATCGCTCATTGTCAATACAAATTAAAAGTTTAGTATTGGTTTCATCCGAATTAAAGTAGTGGTTTCAGACAAATATTCAGAAAGTTAAAGATAATCTTGTTAATTTAAAATTTTGATACCTCCGATTTGTTCAAAGAAAATGTTTAAATATTCATTTTATTTTAATATTTACGTTTTTGCATGCTAATTTACGTTATCATAAATGCATAACACACCTTATAAACGAGAAACATTTTCATTTATATTCAGCAATATGCAGTACTTATCGGGAATGATTTGAATCTTTCACAGTAAGTTCACGCCATTAGGTATTTGGTTAGTTTTACATTTTTTGAACTAAAAATAGTTTTATCTTTTATAAGCTTAAAATTTCATTCTTTTTCTCACATTCTATAATAATATCTACTCTACAGTATTGTCCAATAGAAATATCATGTTAGTTTTATACGTACAATCAAATTTAAACCGTGCAGAAATATTAATAAATAATGCAAATGGGGTTTGATTTCTGTTGTAAACATTTATTATTTATCAAGCGCCTGGCAACTGACCATCAGAATATTACGCAGCGAGCTCTCCAATACTTCTTTTCAATACAGTCCAAACTCTTAAGTGCAGAACACCCGTCCAGATGAGCAGTGTCCAAGACTTGCCGAGAACCACACAAAACACATAAAGCTGAGGCAGTCAGATTAAAACGAAACAAATGAGCACCAAGGCAGTCATGTCCAGTCAATAGTCTAAACTCAGCCACAGCAGTAGCGCGAAGAGAGTCCGAGACAGAGTCGGCTTTTGATAGCACCCTCCATGACCTATTTTCAGTAGAACTAACAGCAGCATTAAGAAAAGATTTTTTATAAATCCTTTTGAGTTCAAGTTTAGCAGAGTGAAGAGATAGGTCATTAGAAGACCTTTGGAGAATTTCCATTGTAAACACAGATGTTATTTATTACGATAAAACAGTCAGTGTAGAAGCTTTATTTCAATAACAATTATGGTTAAAATAAAAGAAATAGAAGAAGTTTAAAATAGAAGAAAGTTAATTTAAAGTTTTCTGCTTTGTCACATTAGTTTGTGTGTAAACGTTGCAATGTCCCTCAGTACTTTAATAAAATGTCGAGGGTGACATTTGTCTGAGCAGCGACTTATCGCTGAGCTCGTGTACTTATAACGTAGGCTCGGGAAGCGTTAAAATACTCTCTTATTCAAAGAAACAATAACAGTTGGCCCCTTCTCGGGTTACAGGAAAACCCTCCCCTCGGTCTTTTAAATCAGGATAAGAAAATAAGAAACTAATCTAATACTAACTAAAATAGCTAGATGCAAATAGCTGAAGCTAGATAGAAATATCTAACGTTATTTAAACTAGCATTAATTTAAACTAACCGGCGATTATCAGCAGGCACGTACAATACGGCCAAGCATAATAGATTCAAGAACGAAGTAGTTAGAAGGCAAACACGCGCCACCAAGGACTCGTAAACACATTCTATCGAAGTTAGTTGAACGTGCTTTAAATACTACTTCTAACTCATTCAACGCGATTCTAAAAACTCATTCTGGTAGAAAGTTTAAGTGAGAAACAAGAATTGAAAGGAAAGAGTTTCAAAATTAAAAATAACTGTATAAGGTACTTCTCCCTCCTTCTTCGCATGCCTTCGTGGTGTAGTGGTCAGTACGCTCGGCGCGTATTATAGAGGTCCGTGGTTCCAGTCCGGGGGAGGGCATTGCTCATTTTTCACGTCTCCCGTATCAAAAATACCTAATGTCTCTAAACTTTCACTCGAACTAAAAGGTGATAGATGATGATTTTCCACCACCAAGATTGGCGATTGGGCCTCCTAATCCCCAGTCGCCATTTAAAAGGTTAAGTATGTAAGGTATTCCTTCCGCCTTCTTGCCATGCCTTCATGGTATACTGGTCAGCAAGCTCGGAGCGTATTCGAGAGGTCCGTGGCTCGAGTCTCGGACAGAGCATTGCTCATTTTTCACGTCTTCCCATATACAAAATACCTAATGCCTCTACAACTGTTTTAAAATTAAAATACGTGTTACAACTTAATGAGTTTTGCTTTTTATTTCTGTTTAATATTTACCCCTCTTTTCTGTAAAGTTATGAATCCGTATTTTCTGACTCAGGTGGTAATTTCGACATTTGTAATGAAACCGTATGTATTAGAATGAATTGAAACTGCACGTATTAAAATTAAAATTCAGTAAATAGAATTTGATTAATTGTATTGAAAAAAGGTTATGTAATAGAATTAAATTTCAGTAACTTTGCTAAAACTAAATTTCCAACAAGAGTAAAACTGATGTTGTAGCATTCATTATTTTAATTAACCAAGTTGTTTTTAGTTTGAACTTTCCTATCGATATCTCAAAGTTTCAATTGTGCCCGAATTTAGCGCGAGCGAGATATTTATGCAAATCGCATATATCTGATAGCAGTTTAAAAGGCAGGAGTTAACGAGGGAACAGACAGAGTCTTGTATTTATCACCGTAAGGCTGTGCGCGAAAGGATTTCCTCTGTCTACTGAAAGTTCGCCTTCATAGGCAATTGCAATTACTAGTGCTTGCTAGTGAAATTCGCATTATTGCATTTCACTAAGAGTTAGGCTTCCCTCGCTGTCCTACTTAACGTTAAACTTAGGTATTTGAATTGTTAACACAAGTTATTTTATATTATTTTAGTTCAGCCCAAGTAGTGGCTTACTCTCTAGTTGGAGAGTTGTAATTATTTGAATTAAAGGGTCCCTTTAAACCCTCCTTCTGACTTTGTAGTTCTTCAACACCAAAGGACATAGCCTAGATTTGCTCACTATTCTCCACATAGGGTTTCATAGCATACGTTAGCAAAAAGATTAAGAGATTGAAGGAGAAACCTTATAATGTAACGCTCAATATTTCATTTCCTACAATATGTTAAAGCTATTTTCGTATCTCTGTTGTAAATAGTGTCCCTTCAAGGTGACTGTGTCTTAGTCAAAGAGTTTGCTATATGTTTTTATTTAAATATTCTGCGTCCTGCACTAGCTGGTCTCTTTTGTATGTAAATATGTTACTGTGTCTGTTTGCAAGGGGGAAAATTTTGGCCGTTCACCTCTTTTCAATGCAAGAGTGAGACCCAACAACAAGGTTAGCTCTAGGAATTTTGCTTGCGTTGCAGTTTTGCGGAGGAGTGTTTGACCTCTTTAAGTAGCCTTGAATTGCTGTATTAAAAATTTGGCGAATGATGCTAAGTTCTGAAGTATTTCGCAAGACTTTCAAGCCCCGGACAAATACAAGTTCGTCGCTAGTAAGGTTGCAGGAACTAGACGTCGGCGCAAACTCGGAGAGGGAGACAGACAAGAGCCAGAACCAGACATTATTCTTTTGGAAAAGCTGAGGATGGCACACAGCAACATGACAGCGTTGGACATTCCAGAGACTAAGAAGAAGGACTGCCCATGTTGGACAAATGGGTGGAGAGCCTCAGTTCGGGAACTAATGATTAATTATACTTAATTAATAATAATTCGATATATTACATTTACAATTAAATTTTACTTTGGTAGATTTGATGTTGTCCCTTAGAAACTATGCAGGATGGAAGAACTGGTTTCCGTCTAAGAAAGTGTCACCTAAAAACCTAAAACCATTTAGCCTCCTGGTAACGTTGAAAAAAGTAATTTTTTAGTGAAATTTCTATAGCTACTCATCGTTGAACATTTGAAGTGTTTAATGATGCTAATTCTCTTAAGTTTACGTTGAATGGAATGATGTTAATTTTAACTGCTGGCAACCGGATTAAAAAAGCGTTACTATATTGACTATAAAGATTTTGTTAAAGGATGATATTTGGTATTGTTGTGTTCCCGGTGTCGATTGGAAGACAAGGGTCGGCTGCTAGCTGCATTTTTCGTCCCCTTATCTTGGGAAGGGGGGGAACATGTGCTTTTCTCGTTTGAAGACTAATAGCT
>KK121417.1:421579-444023 GCA_000611955.2 Stegodyphus mimosarum
GGCTTTTTTTTCATAGAATTATAGGGTAAAAGTATTTAGGATTTGTCTAAAGAGACGCAACATTAGCCGATTTACGATGTAAGTATACCTTGCTTTTGCACATGAAAATAGGGGCTTGTCACTGTGAAAAGAAAGTTCTGAGTCTTCTTCGAATTTTAGTTGCTATTTATTGCTCTAGTATAGTGCTTAGAGAAGGGTGTTGTTTTGTGTAGGATTGGTGAATTTTAATTTTATGGATTTTTTGAACCAATAGTAATTGTAGATGCGGTCCACTTTTGAGTGTCCGAGTTTTTAAAAATGGTCGCACACGGAGATTTTAAAAAAGAGGTTTGCTGAGATTTCGAGACTTTTTGAGGAAAGGAAAGAGGCCCGGCGGCCCCTCTCCTGTCTCGGGGCCAACGCTGTCCCCTGTACGGTTGCGGGTGTAGGATATTATAGGGGCGAGAACTTGTCTGAGAGCTTTGCAGTCCCCTATCGTTGCATCTTCCGTGAAATTGGCTGAAATCTTGCGGCTACGTCCAATTCTCAGACGTTGGGGGTCTGTTAGTCGCTGATGCATTTTCCTTTTGAAAAAAAAATCGTGCTTGAAAGAAAATGGAAGGCTGCACCCGTTTGTATTTGTGTCTTGCTGTTAACGTCATCGATGAACATCGAAAAAATACTTTTTCCCTTTCGGAAAAAAAAGGTGTTTTAAAGATCGCACTCTTTGACTGAGTACAGTACTGGATTATGAAAAGTATTTCACCGTTGGAAGGGGCTATTTCACTGTCGAAAGTTTTCCACATTTGGTGCTACAGAACAGATATATGGTTTTCTACGATTTCAAGAAATGGTCACACAGTTCCTTGGTCCTATAGTTGGTCAGTATGGTGCTTTTCCGTGAGTGATTATTATTTTTTTCTCTCTCTCGTTATATGTATTACTAATGATTTAACAAATTTGAGGGAACGATTTTTATTTTTTAAATGTTTAATTGTCATATGCCATTACTTAAAATTTAATTAAGGGAGAATAAATGTGTGATTCTATCAAGAAATTAAAGTATATCTATATGTCCGAAGAGAAATATACCGAGGTGTCACAGGTGAAAAAATAATAAGTTCTTCTAAATTAGCTTTACTTGCGATCTTAAATTTCTTAAGTGCTATTTAAAAAGTTCGTAATTGTAAAGTGTTTATTACGATTTTGGTAGGATTTATAACTACTTAATGATTGTACAATTGTTTGTAACTACTTGATTATTGCTCAGTGCTAATTACGCAATTATTGTAAAGTGCATGACTAGTAATTTTGGGTACAATATTGATAGTTGTACAGATTGTCGTATGAGAACTTTACGAGTAATGTTTTAGAAAATCTTTTTGTAGAGGTAGCCTGATCAGTTATCCGTAATTAAAATGTTTTAAATATTAAATAAATGTATGTTATTGATTTACTATTGTATGTTCTTTTGTGTTTTTATCTTGTGGTCTACTGTAGGTCACCCATGTGATCCTTTCGGAAAACATGATTATACTTCCATTCGAACCTGGGTAGTTTATTGTGGGCGTAGGAGAAATTAATGATGATATCATTAATGATGATATGATTCTGTTTATGATTAATGATGTTTACGATCAGATTTATTAATTTAACTGAAATGGTGTTTTGACTTCTTAGTGTGAGACTTATCTTTCTCTGGTGTTTTGAATTGTCCTGTGTGAAGTGTTAGTGGCTATCTCTAGAATTTTATTGAGATTTATGTGTTTTCAGGAAGGAGAGCTGTTTAGTTAATTTTAGTGAGAGATATACTGTTGATGATTTTGTGTCGGTAATGCATTTTACATGATTATTAACCTTTTGATTTTAACAAAACACCATTGTATTGTTAAGTTTTCGCGGCAGATATTTAGATTCTGATCAGGGAGTTAAATAAATAATAAAAAAAATCAAACCCTTAAACCCGTTGCAACAAGACTTAAATTTTTATTTATAGCGTTTTACTGGAAATGTTATTATCTTACAGCGAATTTATGCGCTATTTATATTTGTGGAGTTTTTGCATGGGCCCATATCTATAATCCAAGGTATGTTTAAAGGGGCATGTTCTATTTTATCTTCTGTACTAAAATTTTGATCTTCCACTAGGGTAACTCCAAATTTTAGAATTTCATAATAAATATTTGTTGTTTACCTTTATTAGGTATTTCTCTCGACTTCTTCGCATTCCTTCGTGGTGTAGTTGTCAGCACGCTCGACGCGCATTTGAAAGGTCCGTGGTTGGAGTCTCAGCGAGGGCATTGTTCATTTCTGACGTGTCCTGCTTTCCAAAAATAACTAATGTCTCTATAACATAGCTCGTTTATTTGTTTTATGTAAAATTAATAAACTGGAATAAATTAATTTATACCTGGTTTAATTTGTATTTTCACAGCGCAAAGTCATATGTTTTCTATTTTATATTGTACAATGTTACAGTTTTAAAAGTTATATATATGTATATATAGTGTGTGTGTGTATGTATTGGGTTCAATTCTCAATCTAGTGTTTCGCTATATTGTTACACCAGATAGCGAATGTATGATACTGTTACTGATTTTGTATTCATTTTGCTATTTTTAGTAGAATTGTAATTAAAATTGTTTTATTTTCCGGAGCAATGCAGCGCGTGACGAAATTTGAAGAGAAAGCTACGACAGAAAAGTAAAAATACAAGAGCGCGTACATTTAATATTTAATAAATTCATATCTCTAATTGTACTGTTTTGCTATCCAGAAGAATTGAGAAATTAGATTTTACGAGAATATTCTAGTAAATGATTAAAAAGCTTATAAAGACCGGATTATCATCTCAGCTCAGTTGTTGTTGTTGTTTTAAGCGAACTGTATTGTTTACTTAGTGCTGTTATTGATTGCAGCGAATTCACTGTGAGATCGAATTAACATTCTCTGTATTTTGAATTGAGTTTTATTCAATGTTTCAGTAGTTCAAAATATAACTGCTATGAGGTATTGTGATATTGCACGAATATCTCTGAGGAAATATTTCAGCATTTTGTTTTATTTCTTGTGAAAAGAATGCATTTTATTAACTTTTTGTCGACTTGTGCATTCAATACATTACGAACCCGTACACATGCAACAATGTATATTTTTACGAGCTTGTGTACACACTTTATTACAAATTATACAGCGTATTTACTGAACGTGAATTTCGTAACTCTAGTGCCTGTACAGAAATATATGTATACTTAACAAATCTAAATTCCTAAGCGCCATATGTAGATGTTATTTTTTAATATGCTGCTCTAAGAACAACATGTTTAACTTGAGGCTATTAAAATAAATGACTGAAAACTCATATGTAAGTAACATATAAAGCAATATCTATAGATCTTTCAGTTAGAACGAAAAAGATTTCAAATTACATAATTTACCTAAATGGCTTCTGCGGTATTGTAAATCGTGCTTTCTGGTAAGGTCTATATGCAATCTCTTTCTACTCCATAAATATCTATGAATATATAGAATAATTGCATCTGAATCAAAATGCAAGTATTTATGTGCGTTCCCATCGGATTTTCAATAATTTAGGTAGTATAAATGTGTCTTTATCTTATGTGTCAATACTTGAACTTAAAAATTTCGAATTAAATGAAGTTTGTATTTAACTATCAGATTCTCTCGCGCGTTTTATACGGGATGTATACGGTTACTTCATATGATGGGCTGCTGGTGTGGCGATGGCACTATTTAAATTTATAGTCTTGCTTCTTTCAAAATTTAATACTTTCAAGAGTGAAACCCGAATTGAAACAAGGTAGTTGATAATTCATTATCAGCACCCGGATTTGGTCTCCTGGATCTTGTGCCTTTTCCCAGTCATGTTTCAGGCGTGAAAGAATGCCATCGGGAGGACTTAATTCTTTTGGTTTATATAAAGTCATTACGTCTTTCGGTTTATATAAGTCATCTCGATGGAGAGGAGAGTGGAAGAGTAGCGTAGGCTCGGGAAAATATAAAGAATTGTCGCATGTTCCTAGACGTGCTCTCCTAGCGTTAGAGGTTAGGACGTTCAGCTGGAAATGAGATTCATGCTTTTCACATGTCGGGGACAACATAGTTGGTTTGTCACATTTCCTACGTTTTCGAATGCGTAATATGTTTTACAAGTTTAATAGATAATATTATTTTTTTAGTGCAAACCGAGATAAATGCTATTAATGATTAGTTTGGATGTTAGAAGTTAATGCTAAAATTCTTCATTGCAGTTTTAACTTAGTAAATAAATTTGTATTTCGAAAGGTATAAAAGCGATCTATCATTATTCAAGAAAACAAGAGCTTAATATTTTAAAAGTAGCTAAATTTAAGTATTGCATTTATGGAGAATTTATCGAGAAGACGTGTACAAATTTATATGATTCTTCTACAATGCTTTTTTTTCATAACATACCATTTCTAGGAGCTTTCAGTTAATTCTATATATATAAAACAGTTTTGTAGAAGCTATATTCTACACTTACACTTAAAACAAATCGTTGCTTGCTAATTAGTGCAGTAAATATTTATACTAACTTTGCACTTACAGTGCTGAGCAAAACAGAAGCAGCATT
Organism: Stegodyphus mimosarum; assembly: GCA_000611955.2. NCBI lineage: Eukaryota > Metazoa > Arthropoda > Arachnida > Araneae > Eresidae > Stegodyphus > Stegodyphus mimosarum. Next base: position 426,174 of record KK121417.1, read on the forward strand.
ATCAAATATATGTATCAAATTCCTTGAACCTTTTGTATTACTTTTACGAGAGTCTATAAAAACGTGCTTAACCTTCTAGACAGAATCCAAGACTGTGGCTTAGACTTTTATCTTACTGAATGAAAAATTTTACCATCCATAGAATTTACTTTCTTCCTTACTTGTTTTTTCTATTATTCGTTGCATTAGGTTTGTCTTGATGAGTAAAGTTATCCCCATTGATCGACGTAAGGCAGACTGTCTGAATGCCATTGTTAACGACAAACTTCCATCGTTATCCTCAACTTCCCATCGTCGTTATCGACCAATAGGCCAGGAATCAATGGAGAAATCATATCGGGGCATTCTCAGATCCGGAATGCCTTCTATTTGACTCTTTAGGATTTCTGGATACTTTGTGCCCTACTTGACGCATACAGTCAGATCTATACTGAAGTGATTACTTTCTCAGTGAGGATGCATTTGAGGATAGAAAAGCAATCTATATTTTACGAAGTGAATATTTTTGCAAGTGAGGTCGTTTCTGTTCTTCATGTGATATGCCTTATGCTGTGAGATATTTGGGAATACGGAATTATATTTTTTCAATACTTAATGCAGTCCTATAGCACAATAAAACGAAAATTCAGGTATACGAAATATTTGTCACTGAGCTGCGTTTTGGTTGTCGCATTTGATGTCCGATATTTGGTTTGTGTATTCCCCCAAATTAGTTAAGATTGTACACGTTTTTACGTATAATAGGAAAAGAAAATATTATAATTTTGTTGTTCAAAAACCTAGGGATATTTTTGCTTCCCGTACTTTTACGAAGATACAAAAGAGCATTAAAATTCAGTTTGAACACTTCTTATTTTTTACTTTCTCTCTTTTACTTGCTTAAGCTTTAAAGTGGTTATAATACGTAAACCTTCATTTTATGCCATTTTGTTGAAATTATAAAGCTTGGCATCTTTTTTCCAAGTTAGAAAGCTCTAAAGTTTAGACAATTACGAAATAAAGATACTGTCTATTCTACAGTAATTATATATTATAAAAGAAACGTGTTTGAAACATTATTTAGCTTTCTTAAACTTTGCAGATATCGTCACTAGATGATCCACATTTTCGATAATTAAGGCTATGCTAATATCATAAACAACATTTACGTTTACCTGTTTGTTAGCTTCTCAAAACTCTTACTCTAACTTGCAGAATTTTAAGAAAGATTTTAATAAACTACTTTCTTTTCTCACACTGACAACTCCCGCCCAGACGGTATAGTGATTAGGGGGGCCTACTGCGGTACCGAAGGGCCCGGATTCGGATCGCAGAGAAGACATGGATGTCGTCTTTGTGGCATGGAAGCACTAAATATATGGCAAGCCGAAAGTCCTCTAGTGTTTTTTTGTGGTAGGGAAGATGGGTGGGAGGCCCTAGGACCAATCCCGGCTTGCTGTCCCTAGAAGTAGAAATCCAACCTCCTTGCGGCTATTACAGCCATTCTTCCACGAAATGCATGGACAACAATAACAACACTGACAGCTCAGACATTAGACAGCTACTGTAGCCAAACTATCCACTTCATAATCATAAAGGGCCGAGTAACCTGAAATTCAGTTCTATGCATTATTATGAAATTATATGGGTTTGGAATGCAACTTATTATATACTATTAAGAAAGAATAAGGTGCTATTACTTAGTTCTTCAAGAGCATTAACGCAGTCACTTGTTTGCAGTAATTAATTAAGAATTAATGCATTTTAAAACAAATATGCAGCTTGAAGATGAATTTATTATACATTCAGCATTTTACGGTACAGACGCACGTAGTGATGGCTATCAAGAACTTGCACAATATTATCTTAAATGAGAATTTTTAGCTTAATTTTAAATGATAGCACATCAGAAGAAAACTTCCAGGGCCCTCTACTCTCTCTTACAACAAACCACTTTAGAAGTTGTAGGAATAGGATTTCTATGTTTTTGGGGATTCCAACCCGTATGCAACAGAGTATGCAATCATCTTGGGCGAACTATCATAATATCTCGGATTATTCACCTTAAGAAATTCAGATCAAGTTATTAATTATTGTGGCTGAAATTCTTTCAAATTGTATGCGTGTACAATTTAAAAAAGTGATATATTTTTACAGGCAAAATATTTTCAAACTCTAGAATGCAACTAGTTATTAGTTGTTTGGTCTTATTGTTTTAATGGGATTGTTATTACTGTGACTATTTGTGAATTCATGAAAGCACATGCGCAGTTATATCCACATTTATTGAAAAAAACCTTTTTAAATTCAGTATTTTTAAGAATTCCAATAAATTTTATCAGTAAAGCTTTTCAATAATTATACTTCAGTGAGAAATAAAAATATTTTTAGAGCGAAAAAAGTTAAAAGTCAATTGTGTCCTCATCGGGATTCCAACTGTGGATCTTTCAACTGCTAGACGGCGCTACTGACAGGGGGAATTCAGTAATCAATAATTAGTTACATTTAGAGTTTAACTGTAATTTCTCGGATGTTTGAAACTACGTTTTATTGTTTATCATTGTGCGTGCTTTAAGAAAAACTTAAAAATTAAACAATAACTTTGTCAATCAGGAATATTTCTCGCGATTGCAATTGATGAAAAAAATTTCACATAAATGGATAAAATTTCCCAAATTATAAAAATAGAAAAATGATAAATGCAAAGAGAGTAGTGTTCCGAGGTCTTTGTATGGTGTGATGTATAAATAAATATTATTAATTTTCCAAAACTGAAAGCATTAACAATTTATGCTCTCACAGAGATTCGAAAATTATACCTTATAATCACTAACTAGAATTACTTTACGAAAGTCCTTACGAAGAATGTGATTATTCCTGACATTTGTCTCCATTTCAAAGGCATGACCCAGTCACATCCTCCACTTCCGCATGAGAACCAGTGAATAAAATCAATGTGGTGATGATTTATCGCTAATTACGTCTTAGTTTGTAGAGATATTAGGTATTTTGTGAAAGCAGGAGATGTGAAAAATGAGCAATGCCCAAGCCGAGACTCAAACCACGGACCTTTCGAATACGCGCCGAGAATGCTGACCACGTCACCACGAAGGCACGCGAAGAAGGCGGGAGAAATACTTTATAAGTTCATCGCCACTCTAGGAAACATTAAGCTTTTTCAAACTAAAAACGGAAAAATTCACTGCAGCTACACTCGGATTTGATCCAAAATTTTTCCAGTTACTTGTTGGCTAAGCTAACCACTTACATCTCAAGGAGAGTAAGGTGGATTGCTCTGCTACTTTGCAATATAAACTGCAAATGTCTATAATAAATGTCGTTTACTTGAAGAGAAAAGCCATTTGTATGTACGAAAAACTACCATAATATTCATTATCGTACCAAAATTTATACATGAAATAAATTTCTGATATATATGAAAGAAAAATTCTTGCAATACTCTTTCAGTCTATAGTATTAGCAATCTTTAGTAACTAATACATGTTTAGAATTTGCCCAATAAATTGAGTTTGCAAATATAGTTGTATTTTCTATTCCAACAGTCGCATGTAACTAAATAGGAAAACAATTACGTGTGTTTTATGATATTTTGGTATTCTTGCTTAGTTTTTTAGTCTACGAAAAGCAAGATGATTTCGAAAATGTTGCACATGAATACATTCCATACATCCCATAGGATAGTGTCTGATGAGGCGAAATAAATGCTAATCGTTTTGTTCCATATTCATAGCTGCAAGCATGTCACATTTAGTGGTTACTTGGCCTTACTACAACTTCTAATGCTTCTTTAAATCGGCCAAATAAAAAAGCAGTTACTGAGTTGCAAATTTTCTTTCAGCAAGATTATACACCTTCTCATCTTGCAAATCCCTTTCTCAAAAGTAAAATTTACAGAGAAAGAGCGGATAAATTTTGACCACTTCAAGAGAAAGAAATTTAAAGCAACCTCAAGTTTTTTACCAGGCGTTCTTGTCGGAGTATGGAATGAAACTAATTTTCGCTTTTGAGTGCTATTTATAGTGAACATATTGAGATTAGTTTAGTTTATTACGATAATTTTTAATGACTGAAGTAAACAAAATCAATATCTATCCAATTCCCCTAATACACTCTTTACTGAATTCTCATGGCATCCTGTCATTCATTCCCGGAATCATATGATGTCATGAGAATTCAGAATTTAACTAATCTAACAGTACTTTATTTCTCTATACTTTAGGTTAGAGTATTATACCTTTGAAACATTTGTATCCACCTCACAGGTATAGACACATATAACAATTGTGTGATGAGCGTCATTACTAAACATTTCAGAACTCTAGCCGAATAAATCAGACTGTGAAAGAATCCTATGTAAATTACTATAACGCTGCCCTTTATGGGAAAATAGAACAGATTTATGACCAACGATATCATGACGTAATACATATGATATATTGCAACACATCAACTCAAAATAGTTGTCTTCAAAGCATATAAACATTACAACACAAATATGTTACTCTAAATTTCTGTTGCTCATTTATCGTATAGCTAAATTTTCTATAAGCATTTATTTTTCTCAGATATTTTAATTGTAGGAAATTGATGCAAAAGTTATAACTTTGAGTAATTATTGTTTTTTTTAGTATTTAGTTAGTAAGATAAATAATATAGATTGTAAGATAGAAAGAGGAATCATGTAATTCGAAAACTCATATAACTCTACATTAAATGAGTCATATGATTTTCAGAGAGAAGTCATGTGTCAAGTGTAATGATAAGATCAAGCTAATGTAACTTTTTGTGGCAAAAAGACTTTTTATTATATATCCTTTCGGTGCCACATTTATAATTCTTTCGCATTCTGTAAGTTTCTATACATACACAACTGTATTTTAAGCATTTTATTTTCCTAAATGACTACATCATAAGAGTTCTTGACTCCTTTATCCGAATTAGTGACTCCAAAAACACAAACATTCTGTATTATAATATAATAAAATTTAAATTCTTTATTTTCTGTGCACGTATTAGTAGACTGCTATATCTGTTTAAAATTTAAATCAAATACGAATTGCTTCTTTTTAGATCGCAACAACCGTTTAATTAAACTAAGAACTATAGAACTATAATCAGTTTGTGTTTGCTGATAACTAAGCAGAGAAATGCTTTATCTACATAACAGATCTCACTGATGTAATTAAAATCATTAGCAATAATTAAACACATCTACTAAATATTCACCTTAGGGAACTATATATTACGTTTAAGCAGCAGAAATGTGAACAATCACAGAAATAATAGGTGTGTATATCAGCGATCGCTTTACATTGTGTCTGATAGTCAACACTTTATTAACGTTTTCTGTAATTGTTGAACTGGAAGCAATAAAAGACGAGAAATAAAAAAAAGTGACACACTTATTCAATTAATGTAAAATGTTAATTAATGGAAAGCATTTAAGTTAACAAATCTTAAGTCAGAATTCATTCTTGTGTCAGGAGCAGAGCTTTATAAATAACAATTAAAAATAGATTTCGGCTACTGCGATGAAAAAATAACATATTTCGTATACTGAAAGGGGGAAGCATTTGATTTCACGAAATAAATGTTCATCTATAAGAAAAGGAAGTTAGGAAACATAGTTTAGTTTTTGTTTCCTAATCGATCTGTGTTTTAAGTAGCTGGTGCACTTAAACAATCATTTCCTCCCTTCGTAGGGTTAGGGTTAGAAACACTATTTCTGATTTTCCTACTTTTCCACATACTATTTCTGATTTTTATACTTTTCTACGTTCTATTTTTGATTTTCCCACTTTTCCATACTCCCTTGTAATGAAAAACTGTAGAAGAGAAAAGGTTTTTTCACCCCTTTGTTTTTAAGTATATTATAAATTGAAGATTAACCTTATATTTCATTATCATTAAATCTGTAGTATGCACATGAAGTTACATGATTTATTCATTCTGTAATAGCTGTTTGTGATACCTGTAGATTGTAGAAGTAATAGTAATACACAGTACTGATAAATACGCAATTACAAATAATCTGTAATTGCGATATTACATACATGCCGCTGCAAGTCAAGCTTCTAACAATTACATATTTTTATTTTGTGTTATTTATTTTATTCACATTTAAATTTTTAAATTTCTAGTGACAGACTAACTGGGAACATCGGAACTTTTTTCTTAAATAAAATCTCTTATTAAATTATATTAATAGCTAAATATTAAATTTTCAGACTGACATTTATTTAAAATCGTTTTAAAATGTTTAATTAATCATTAAATAACTTTATTAAGTTTAACCAAAAATAGCCAAATAGCGGAATTTTGTAAGTTTTCAGAGAAACTTTTTTGTGCGAGGCCAAACTTGAAAATTATGAATGACAGCCTAATCTCTTTCTTTTGGTTATTAAATTTTCTTCGACGAATAAGTGAAAATGCATACACTATATGCAAATAATCATTATAAGCTTTATGATTGTAAAACATTTTATAAATTATGTGAAACGTTTGACACTTTATGATGTTTCGATTTTTTAGCCCTAGAAATTACTAAAAATCATCTTCGTCACGAATTGTAGATCCGGCTTTTTTTCTTATTCATCTTCAACTGCGAAAAACATTTTATTCGCATACGCGGTCAAAACAATTATTTTTAGTGCGAAAGTTTATAAATGACATTACTTATTTTGATTTATTATTATTATACTTTAAGGTTTTCCTGTACTTTGTACGAAGTAAAGAAAGTATTGTAATCGAAAACATTTTCGGTGTCATATTTCGACCGAAAAATCCATTTTGCCCGTTCCGGTATCCATTCCACTGCTCTTTTTCTTGATGTCTGTACATAGGACTTCCTCCGAGCTGGCAACTAGTAACTTCCATATGATGGGCGTGGACAGTGTGGGAGAATTAGCTGCCTTCACAGTGACTAGAATTATCGTCTGTCCGGTGATCCGTTCAGGCGTGGAAGAGACTGCAAAAATACTGTCAGGTTTGTCTCGGACTATGTGGTCGCTACATATTAAATAATATAAAAGTTTGTCCTTTGGGATTTCGGCCTATAAGGATCGCCTGGGGAGTGTGAGTGCATAAAAATCATATATGAACTACTCGATAGCCTGGGCTTGGGTGTCTCTCACTTTGCCGCAGTATACGTAAGGATATAATAATAGGCTCTTATTCCAAAACGGATTGGAAAATGAATTTATTCACGACACCTGCACATACGTACGTTCATATGTATCTCGCATAACTCAAAAACGATTAGACGTAGTACGTTGAAATTTTGTATATGGTATTGTTGTAAAATCAAGTTTTGCATCTCCCTTTCTACGTATATTCGAATCTGCATTACCAAAAGTATATGCATATGCCTGCCTCCCTTACCCGGCATTATTTTCTCAATCGTTGGTCGCAGTGATATACTTCCTGTAAAGAAGTGTCTCAAATGATGAAAATGTACTATATTGACAATTTTAAACTTAAAAAATAATTATTTTGGACACATAACGATATCCAATCCTTAATGCTGTCTCCCGGTTCTATACTTATATTTAGGAAAGATTTTCTCTCGTTATGAGAAAAGAAAATTATAAGAAGTTTGACTTCCGTGCGATAAAAATTGTCCGGCGTCTTTAAATTCAAAATTTACCGTTTTTGATATCCTTTTCAACTTGCCCTTGAGCGATAAGTTAATTAAGTTAGCATAATTTGAGAATTAAGTTTAAATGAAGTGCATGAAAAATGTGTATAGGCCGCACAAATTAGTCGTGTGGCGCCGTCATCATTATTTTTAATTTAGTAGTTTTAATAAAGCATTTCAGCTGTTAAGTTAGTTAGAGAATCGACCAGATTATTTAGAAACTAATTTACATTAGTTTATTTTTAGTTCATACAAATTACCTTTGTATTTTTAGAAGTTACACTTGAAAGGGTTATAATATTCTTGCAATTTATAAATTAATTTGTCACACGATTCACTTACCTTTTACGCGTTCTCTGCTTTTCTATAATTTTGGTTTGTGCCAATTCGTAATGAATGACAATTTAAATAACAAAGTATCTGAAAAATAAATATTTCTGGAAACGCGGGCATAAAGTATATTGATGTCTTCTCAGCTGAGATGTTGTAGCATTTGCACTAAAGCCAGGTCCACAGGCAAATTAAATGTTGATGTCTTCGCAGATGAAATGCAGTATTTACAGTAAAACTAGTTTGACAGGTAAATTGCTGTACTTCTGCTCCTAATTTGTTTGTACCTAACTGACAAAAAAGTAAATCAAATAAAATTGGAATGAATAAGAGGTAGTTTGCCTACTTATTTTCAGCTTCATAGTTGTATTTTTTCTTTTAATTTCACGTTGAGAAATCTTTTCTTTTACAATTCACCTAACGATTTTATCAGGAGGACTTACGCTCGTTGCGTTTTAAAGGTGAGCATTACTTCCCATGGGATAGTATATTTCGACTTACGTTAAGTTACTAAAGTCTCGCTTCCATATGTTGTGGGCGTAATTGGGGAGAAAGCAGTTTGTCAGAAGCTTTTGAAATCCTAATAAAAAAATTCTTTATAATAATACGTGGTCATGAGGAAAAAAAAATTCTACTAAATAAAAGCAAAATGCCAAAAAGTGTCCAAACTGAAGGCGAAAAGGCGCAATACATCAAAAATAAAAGCAGACAGCTTCCATTAATATCTTCATTAGTTCATACAGAGATATCAAAACATATTTTATGGTTTTATTAAGAGTGTTGGTTAATCTTTGTTAGACAAATTTACTCAGGACTAGTAAATTCTGAAAAGCATTTAATTCAATAGTATGAGAATTTTACCGCGTAACACTTCTTTTAAGGCTTACAGGAGAAATTATAGCACAAAAACAATGCTAGGCGAAATATCGGTGTATAAATAATCGTGAGAGAAGAGAAAACATTGCAGTTCTATGACATCGCGGTGCGAAACATCATCGTCAAAAATAAAATTTTTCTAAAGCTTCCCGGTTTAAAAACAGCCATCGTCAAAAATATCTTTGTTAAAAATATAGCACTTACAAATCATCTCATGACGATAACATTGCAGACGTATGTTTTTCAGGCTTTAAAAGATTTAAATGCATATTCACTTAGTGGCTTGTCAGCGCAAGAACTAATGAGGAATATTTTCCTTTTATATTTTCTACCTTTGAATTATATAATAAATGTTTGCGCACAAAGTAAGAATGTAGCTTGACATTCAAAAACTGAAAATGAGTAGAAAATTAATGGCTACTTCTAGCATTTAATAGATTTTTAAACTTTCATGGTTAACTGATTAAAGCCAAAGTAATTAATTAATTAATCTCTTTTGTAAAGCTTTATCGGTAATTTTTCAGGAAAAATAAGTCAAAAAAGATTACAAAATTGAAAATGAGTAGTTGCGAAACGTTGCCTCTCTTAGATTTGTTTAGTTAAATATCAAACTACAGAATTATTTTCTTTCCCTTTTGTTAATCTAATATTCTTTTAGAGAAAATTAAATTTTACCTTGTTTCACTTTATCCATTTCCTTAAAGTGTCATTAACATTTCTGTAATTTTTATAAATGAGATTAATTAATTAATAACCTTTATTACTAACAATATAATTTTAAAATTTCACTAACTGCTATACGTAGCTTTAAATTTTACTTAGTTTTAGAATGTTTACGTTTCCTCTCTATATTTTCAGAAAAAATTTCATTAAGCAATTAAAAAGTATAAAATATGAAAGTGAAAGTAACCCTCAATCCTTCTTGCGTTCACAAATCATTATACATTTATAGTGTTTAAAGCCTGAAAAACACATATCTGTGGTGCTATCGTCATGCAATTATTCGTAGGGGCTTTTTATTTTGCAACGAGAATTTCGACGAAGATATTGTTAGCCTGCAAAGTTTCTCAGACGTTTTATTTTCGATGACGTAATTTAATACCACGGTGGTTTACAACTATCATGCTTTCTCCTTGCTTTCTTTTCTATCACGATGCTTTGTACGACGATGTCTTCCCCTTGCGTTATTTTCTCCGCGAAGTTTTCAGTCGAGATTTTTTGGCGTACACTATTTTTATTTTTAAGGTTTCACATAAGTTATCTATAGCAATGATCTTAGAGGATTTGATTTGTCACAAGGCATTTGACTTACCTAACGTGGAAGTGGATATCTTAATTCTTTTAAAACTTGTTTAGGTATGTAAATATTTTTTTTATCCGGAAGTTAACAAACCAAAGCAAAACTGAGAGTTTGGACAAACTGAGAGTTTGGACAGTTTTTATTTGAAAAGATTAAATACGCGATTTAGCATGTTAATGAATTCAGAATCTCTTGATGCCCGATTTTCTTTCACTGCATTAGACGTGCCTAAATTCTCTGTATTCACAATCACCAAATTTGGGCTTCCTAGAGATAATAGTCTGATAACCGAAATCCTTGTAACAGTTTATGGGGAAAAATTTCGATATACTTGATTATCTTGTAAGGTTTATTATGCGTTTTCTAACAGTTATTTTAAGTTTTGTATCTTTCCTATCTTATTCTAATTTCAACTCACAATTTCCTGCCAGAATGTGATTTCAGAAACGCAGAGAATGCAAATGAGAATGAGTACTATTTAAGTCGTGACTTAACCGACTTCGAGAGAGAGAGTCTGATTTCCTGACTAGCGCGCGTCCGCCTTCTGGCTACATCTCTCTTAGCTGTTGCTACGCTCGGCCACATCTTAGACCCTTGCTAGGCTTCGCCGATTTAAGTAATACTTAGGGGCCAACTAGTTAGATTCTAATAGCTTCGGCTATATTATTTAAGAGCTTTAATTAAGCTAGTTTTAGTTCAATTTATTAGTATTTAAGTTCAAGCCCGAGTGGCGGCTTTATCGTAAAGTTCCAAGCCGGAACTGATTGTAAATATACTGAATAATAAAGGGTTTTAAACCCTTCTCAATTCTGACGTGTTCTGTTCACACTTAAGCGATTATTCGCTTGTTAAGTGTTCGTGGGGTTAGGAGTTAGAATTAAGGATTAAAGAGTTAAACCCCACAATCTTAACAGGAACTATTAATCAATTATATTAAATACTTTTTGCAAGAAAAAATGCTCTTGAAATATTACATTTCACTAACATACTACAAATGGTTTACTAATATGTACTAATAAAATACATGTGTTATGTTAGCTTATTGATATTTAACATTTATACCTCGGTTGAAAAATACCTAATGATTCTACAGTGGCTCCCGAAATAAAAGGTGGTGGATGATGATTCTTCGCCACCAGGATTTGGCAATTGGTCCCGTAATCCCCAATCACCCTTTAATAGGAGGAGTATATAAGGTATTTTATCCTTTCTTCCAGCATGCCTTAATAGTGTAACGGTTAGCACACTCGGCGCATATTCGAGAGGTCAAGGTTAGAGTCCCGACGAGGAAACTGCACAGTTTTCAACTTTCCTGCTTCAAGAAACCTAATGACCCTACAATTTGTAATCCATTTTTATGTGTAATAATAAATAGCTAAGTAGTATATGTTATAATATGCCTTTTACTACCATAATTTACATTTATCAATATTATTTATTTATTTGAATTATATATTTTATTTGCAATGTCTCTTTTCTGAATTACATAAAATGTAATTCAGTCTACTTGAAATAAATATTTCGGTTTGCTAACCTGAAACATTATTTTTCTGCTTTGTAAGTTACATAGATATTATATTTTATTAGTAAAATTTTAAGAACTCCATTTAATTTTAGGAATCAGAAATACGAATGATAATAATGATAATTCACTTTCAGTGTTTTATTACACTGAACCCGTAACACGAAAATTTTGTTCTTGATAACTTCTGGAGAAATTGTTTGATTAGAAGATGACTTCTTGTTTAGTTGAAGAAGAAAACGCATCACATGTTATTCTTTTCACAAATGTTACGAAACTAAATGGATATTTAATGCAAATAACTCGCACATTCAGTTTTCTTTAAGTTCAGTTGTCATGACCTCTGATTTCAGATTGTGTTTCTATCTTCAGTATGTTGAAAACTAACACATTTATTAAACTGTCTTTAGTTTTAGGAAGGAAAACATCAGTTATTGCTCATTTTCTGCCTTCAAGATATGCATAATCACTTCCACAGAAGTTGTCAGAAGATGAAATGTTTGTTTAGTACCTAGTTGAGACTTCAGATTTACCTTCAGAACTTTTACGTCAGATGGAGAATCATATTAAAGATAAGGAAAAGAAAGTTCGCATATAATGTTGCTGGAATAAAACAACTATTTTCGCCTCTAAGAAAAATATATTCCAAAACTATTTTATAGGAAGCTATATGTAAATAATGAGCACCGATTCGTGTATCGTGTTGAATACTAACTCATATGCAAAATTGTTTTTCAGTTATCTGTAGGGTAGTGTATTATAAAAGAAAAGAAAAAACAGGGAGAGAAAAACGAAAATTGCTGGAAAGGCATGGATAAGGATTGAAAATTCGCAAAAGTTTTCCAGATTGAAACTTATACTAAGAGTTTATCAAAGAATTCGCTGTCGAAAGTTTGCCTTAACATATCTGAGATTATAAGATATTTCTCTCGCCTTCCTTGCATGCCTTCGGGGTGTAGTGGTCAGCACACTCGGCGCGTATTCCAGAGATCCATGGTTCGAGTCCCGGTAAGGGTATTGCTCATTTTTCATATCTCCTACTTCGAAAAAATACCTAATAAATTTACAGTGCCGCCCGAACTAAAAAATGATGGTGGATGATGACCAGGACTCCACTACCAGGATTTGGCGATTGGGTCCTCTAATCCCCAATCGCCCTTTAAAATGGGGAGTATATAAGGTACTTCTCCCGCCTTCTTTGCATGCTCCCGTGGTGTAGTGGTCAGTACACTCGGCGCATATTCGAGAGGCCCGTGGTTCGAGTCCCGGCTAGGGTATTGCTCATTTTTTATGTCTCCTGCTTTGAAGTAACCTAATGTCTCTACAGGATGTATACCAGAAATGAAGAAACAATAAAAATGAATATATAAGTTATTAAGGAGAGACAATATTAAACATTTTTATTCAAATTTACATATAAAATCAATTAATCTTGAAAATATTCAACAATATTCTATTTTTACGTCGGGGTTATTCTTTAACTGAACAGTGATTATATACTACATTACGCTCTATATATGCATATATTCTTCACTAAATAGCCCTTTTTCATTCGGTTCCGAAATTGTTTATCGGCGTTAACAGGTAACTTATATGTGATCTTATATATTATATACTTATATGTGACAATATGTCTTTAAGCTTCTGTTAAAGACATATTGTCACATTACAGACGTCCAATAAAGTTAGTTTGGGTTTGGATTTTGCAGAAGATTTGGTCCTCTGTTTACTTTTCAAAACTTCTAAGGAAACGTAGAAAAAAAATAGTTAAATATGAAAATAACATAAAATACAACAAATGTCTAAAATATCACGAAAATACGAAATTAGGGGAAAATCTGATATTTCTGGAAATTACCTCAAAAATTCGCGACTCGATAAAGCAACTGCCTTGCATATCTGTAAAAACGCAATATTTTATTTTCAAATTCATAGGGGTAAATTTTTCAGGGTCTGATAAAATTTTTAAAAACTTTATACTCTAAATTTTAAGAGCAGCATTTTTCTGTATTCAATAAAATTTGAATTTGTCGCTTCACATTTTAGAGATTTTCACGTTTTAACATTTTCTCCGTTTAACCAGATTTGAAATGATTGAAATTAAAATTAGAACAGCCCCAAATTAATGAAAAATGTGTTCAATAACTATAAAGTTTTGCGAAGGTCATTGCTTTTCAAGCCTAAGTAACTCGAAAATAATGCTAAAGTACATCATATATCTCTGTAAATTCTCTATTTTTAGTATATTCTTAATTCTGTTTCATATGCGCATTTAATCATTTAATATTATTAGTTTCTTTTTATAAATCAGATCTTTAAATGTGTATTAAACTGTCTTCGAAGATTATAAGTACAATGAGCAAAAAAAAAAGGGGGCAGTTCTTATCTCCCGTTATATTGGGCCGATTGACGAAATTCAACTTGTGTTTTTTATGTCTCGAAAGCGGGACTTAAGATACGTATTAGTTTTATGTATAGCATTGTTCTAATATAGGCATATTGACACAAAATCGGACGTTTTCTGAAATGATATGCCAATTTTATTTCCATTTTTCGATTCTACAACTCAAATTATGCCTAAATGTAAAATATGGTTTATATGATACACCTAAATGTATAAAAATAGGATTAATTTTCCTTCCTAGTTCAAATGTTCTGACATTCTTCTACTTGGCCATCTGATAATTCAAATAACTACTAAAATTTTATTTGTGAACGCCTAAGGTACACTGCGCAAGAAAGGGGGCAGTTCTATATCTCCCGTTCTACTAGGCCTAATGAGGAAATTCAACTTTGTTTTTCCTGTCTCAAGAGCGCAACTTAAGATACGTATTAGATTTATATATAGCACTGTTCTAATAAAGATATTTTGACACAAAATCGGACAATTTCAAAATTGATATGCCAATATGTTTCCATATTTCGATTCTACGACTTAAGTTACGCCAAACTGCCAAGTTTTGGAAAAATCGTACGAGTAGGTTATAAAACATTATCCCTCAAAATTATAGCTCCTGCATGTTGATTGAATTTGATATATATTTATTAATATCCCTTTTTTAATAAACTTATTTGATTTTTCTTTTCACATTTCTAAATTTAGTTTCATTCCAAATAACATTCGTTCATTTTTTATGATTTATTTTTAAAATTTTTATTTTTAAATAGTTTTTTTAAATGTTTCAAAAAATATTTTGGATTATAACCTATAACATTTGCCATCTTCTTAAAGTATATGTATTTCTAAGCATACCTAAAAATATTGGAGTTTTGTATTCAAAATTTTCATACGATATAACTGAATTTACATTTTGAGGCGTTTTCAAATTTGGCGTATTTATTATAAGCGATAATATCCAAAATGTGGTTTAGGCACTCTGTTAAAATTATTTGAAAGTGCGAACAAGGACTTTTTTTTCCTCTAGTGGGCGAAGAAGAAAAAGGAAAGGAAAATAGGTTGCTATAAATTAAGAAGTTCGCTGAGTGAATTATTCTTGGCGCAGAGTGAAAAAAATCCGCCAAGATATATTTTTAAATTTCTCCAAAAATGTCTCACCAAAAAACGCGAAATTTAATATATGGGCATAATTTGAGTCGTAGAATCTAAATATGGAAAAAAAATTGGTATGTTATTTCAGAAAAGGTCCGATTTTATGTCAAAACACCTATGTAAGAATAAAGCTATATATAAATCTAATATATATCCTATGTCGCGCTTTCGAGACAGGGAAAACGCAATTTGAGTTTAGTCAATAGGCCTAGTAGAACGGAAGATATGTAAGAGTCTTTTTCTTCGTAGTGTGCGTTAAAATAATTAATAACGAATCAGTTTATAACTACATGAAAGAGAATTTATCTATTCCATTTTAGTTTTCAAATCGGTTGATTATTACATTAGTTTTATAGCAATTTTAGCGTATCAGCTCTTATATTTGAGACCTTTAATGGGAAATCTTTAACCTGTAAAACGCCTTCAAATGTACAGGTCAGCGTGTTTGTGAGGTCATTTGCTATTGAAACTGAAAACACTTTGTCAGAAATACTGGCAAATCATTCAAGGTTTTATTTCTGAAAAACACATGTAGGCGCATATACGTTTCATCGTAATATAACACAAATACGACCCAATTTCATGTTAAAAGTTCTCCACAAATGTTTCTTTCCTTTGGCAAATAGCCCTCGCGTGTTTTACCATTAGCTCATTCAAAAAACATATTGAAGAAATGTTGTATACAAAAATATTATCCTCGTGTTCATCTACAGCTGAAACAAGCTGAAAATCCAAAGCTCAGCGAAAGAGCGTTTTCGTTCTTTTCTTCACTGTAGGATCTGAACTACCTAAGGGAATAAAATCTCTTTCTACTGCAAGTATATCTGCTCTGAGTTTCATCCACAATTTATATGTGGTGTTCCTTTCGTCCATACAGACTAACAGGTATAACGCAAATGAGAATTCCAACCGTTACGTTAGTGAAAATAAATTTTCTCCCCTGAATTTTGCTACGTTGAATTTCTTTACAGTTCATTTTACAGCTTACAACACTTATAGTTTAAAATTCGAACAAATGTCACTTAGTTAAAGACTTTTTCATTATTATGAAATTATCGCAGATAGAAACAAACTGGTTAAAACTCAAATGGAAATAGATGTATTTACCTACATAAAATAATATATTAAGGAAAAACTAATCAATCAGTCTGAAATTTAATGAAAAAAAAAGAAAATATCTCAAATATATGTTTCCTCGGGAAAAAACGTTTCATGTTTCACTCCTCGAAACGCACGGTATTGATCTTTGAAATAAACATAAATCTAAAAATTTGAGATGAAATTTGCTTACTTAAGAAAGTGTTTATATCGTAAACCATTTTAACTCTTATAAAAATCATTTCGATTCATTCATGTAATAAGCAAAGTTTTATTTTATATGTTTTATAAACTTTACATATTATGGTTAAATGATATATAATAATAATTACAAGAATTTTCTATGAATTTTTAAATTATTCAAAAAGGTGTTGGAAATAAAATGAAAGGTGAATATTAGGTCGCACCAAATAAATAAGATAAGATTTCATTTCCGTCTACATTCATAAGTCTCTAAATAAACGACAACATTACAAGTTGGTTTATAATTGATTCATCAAATTATTAATTTACGTTTTCTGACTAGCCTCTCTCAGTTATGTTTTATTTTTCTTCAACAAATCTTTGAGCAGGGCAGTCCGATTTCAAAACATACTGTAGGTATGAATGTCAAACAGACAATGCAACTTAACTGATATCTATTCCTTCTAATCTTCTAATGTAGGTCTTACACCCAGTTCGTTTTTGCGAAGTAAGCAAACCAATAACAAACATTTTGTTTGAAAATGTTGCATTTCGTTGTTAGATCTTACAGCAATAACATAATAGCCTAATATAATAATGCATCAATAATATAATACATATAATAATAATATAATAATACAACATTTACATAAGATTCGACCGTGGTTTAAAAGTTACTAAAGGGAAAAAATAGGTCATCTGGAAAGTTTTTTAGTTTTTGACGACAAATACACTTAAAATTAAAATATAACAAAATACGAAAACATGATGAAATTCCATTGAATCACATAATCACCATTTTGTTTTATGGCTTTCCATCATTAAAGCAGCTGGAAAATTCCCTTTTGAAAACAGTCGTTAGGTTTCTTCTTAAAGACGTATTCAAGGGGATGCTTGGCAGTCTGCTAAAAAGAGAACGTTAAACCGTTCAGGCGATTTTAAAGTGCCCTGAAGAGATGACCATGAAAGGAACAATAACTGTTGAATCTGGGGTATGATATAAAACATCCCAGCTATACTCAATAAGTGTCTGTCTGACATTTATCGTAATATGGACACAACGTTGACATGATGGAAAACAAGTCGTCGATGATTTGTCAGTTCTGGACGATTTGCATCTTTGTATCTGTATACAAAATGAACTTTACGAGCAGGCAGGCTTTCCCTCCTTTTTTTAATAAATGAGCAAAATATTACCAAAACAAAGTTTGAAGGTGTCTATTCTTAGCATATAAGGTATTTCTCCTGCCTTCTTTCCATGCCTTCGTGGTGTACTGGTCTGCATGCTCGACGCGTAACCGAGAGGTCCGTGGTTCGATTCCCGGCGAAGGCATTGCTCATTTTTCATCATTCCT
>KK121417.1:444103-501014 GCA_000611955.2 Stegodyphus mimosarum
AATAACCTAATGACTCTACAAGCATTGCATTTAAACACAACATTTGCTGCAGCATGCATTGCAGCTATGCAGTGAGAGTCAAAACGATCCTATTTAAACATCCTCTTCTATAAACGTCACTCCTCATCAGCGGTAATAAAATAATAAGTAGAAAACGCAGTTCGATTTGAAAAAAACTACAAAACTTTCCAGATGACTCCATTTGAAAATAAACCAGTTAAGTGAAATTTTAGATAAAATTAGTTCTATAATGTCTATAATTTAAATAGGAAGACCTTAAGCTGCGTCACTATTTGTTACCCCGTAATTGAAGATTTTTCCAAAATGGTTTTAATCATAAGCAAAGTGGCATCACAGCGGAATGATGTAGATAAACTTGAATTAACCTGTCGGACTTAACCTCCTTTTAATAAGCAGTGCCACTGACTAACAAATATTGCAAAAACTACTTCTCCGTTTATATACTATAAGCACTGACAATCTGCGTGAATACAAAACAGCTCAGCTAAGTACAAGTATAACTTTACGTTTAATGTTAGAAAGTTGATAAAGTATCTTTCTTAAAAAATGGGATAAAATAATTTACTTTTTTAAACAAAGCCTTTAAAAAGGATAAAAAACAACCGGGATGTTTTTTCAATTAAATTAAGGCTAATGTTGTTTGGAAATGTATATGGGCCTTAAGAAACATGTTTTGTATTGTTAAAGGAATTCAGTATTGCGGAAATTCACTTAAATAATATAACAGTAGTATCTTGCAGAAAATTAAAAAAAAGTATGGGATTCATAATTAGAAGTGAAATCTGACTTTATTGAGTCGACAGATATAAAATACTAATATAAAATTATGTGTTACTAAAATTATCAAAACTTCGAAATTCTACAGTGTGAAATTAGTTAAAACTGAACATTCAGGCAAACAGATGCTACACAGAGCTTTTTAACCTGTCAGCGAATTAACTTTCATGACATTTATTTAACCGTTAACACAAAAATAAGTCAAATTAAAAGCCGAATAAATTTAATTTACATCTCCTCATTGTTTTATAATTACAATTCAAACACAAAATGAACTGATGAATAGGTGTATTAAAAGTAACACGAGGATGGTTTGTTTTGCCTTCTAGCAATATTTCAAATATTTTCAATACAAAGTTCTAATTCAGAGCTATATAATTGGTCGAAGTCATCTTCTACCAGCGCACATAAAACCTAAGCTTTCGCGTTAATGTTATTAACGAAACAACCATTAATGGATATACTTTTCTGAGAACATAATGAATTCAAAGACGTGTTTGATAAGTACAGCGCCTCTGGCTGTAATACCTTTTATTCTTCTGTATTTTATGTCAATTAACTACAATCTCTAACTCTAGTGCACGCGAATAAGCATTCAGAGTTAAAAACAGTTTCCGCAGAGCCACAAAAGGGCGGGAATTATAGTTGTAATTCAAGTGAATGGATTGGTAATCTAAGACAGGAAACAGCCACAGATCTCTGCTAATCTATAACATTTAACATTAGCCAGGGTGCATCTCAAGATACCCTGCTACGTTATCATTTTTCAGATAATTTAGCAAATTTTCAGATTGCGTCTTTATATTTTCTAATACGAGTATATTTTCGAAGTTCAGATCCTTCTTGGATATTTTATATTCAATAAATCACCGTTTATTTACCTCATTCACTTACACTAAAAGTATTATAGACCAAAATCTCCAGAGTCTGCATATTTAGTTAAACCATAAATGCTACAGTACCAATACAATTGTAACAGAACTACATACTGCAACAGAAGTGCAATATACAATAGAACTATTTGGTGTAAATTATAAGAATTGTATTTCACATGTGTATAACGATTTGCTCATATGGTTTTTCATATAGCTGGCGCCATTCTCGAGAGTTCCAAGGACATCTACTAAAGATTGTTACATGTAGTGTTTTCAGTTCCGAGTTAGTCTGAGGTAGCAAAACAGTTGCAGCCAAGCCGATTTTATATTTTGCTTTGAAATTTTAATGTTTCTTAAGTGTTAAACCTATGCAACTATCCTGGTTTTGTAAGTCATTTAAAACAAAAGTTAATTTGAAAAATCGCATTTAGACTTACACTTTTATTTGCCGATGAAATAATATTCTTCTAAACCAGAATAGCTATACATGTATATATATATATATATATATATATATATTTGTATACATATATATACAATGAAGGACATCTGCTTAAAAAGCAGATTTCTCATATCAAAATGTAATGTTTTTATTAAGAAATTCTTTAAAAATATGCAAGACGGTTCGCATACTGAACGACTAATTGCGAAATGAAGTAATTTGCCCTTATTCGTTTGATTCTAATCTTCAGGAAGATGTTACAGATGAAATTTAATTTTTTGCTTTAAACCCCTGTTTCTTTCCACATGCTTTAATATTGCATTTTAGAGTCATTAGGTAATTTTGAAGCAGATGTGAAATATATGCACTGGCTTGCCAGGGCTCGAACCCTGGACTACTCGAATACGCATCGAATATGCTTCCAATTACACCACGAAGGCATGCGGAAAGGAGGAAGAAAATAGCTTATACATTCTCCTTTTTAGAAGGCGACTGTAGATTAGATAATACAGTCGCCAATTCCTGTTGGTGACAGATTATCATATGCCCCTCTTTTCAGTTCTGAAGCTTTCTACTTGTTCTTTCAGTTCCACTTGTAAAACCATTAGTTTATTTTAAAGCAGGAGTCATGAAAAATGTGCAGTTCCCTCTCCTGAACTCCAATCCAGGACCTCTTACGTCGAGTAAGCTTCCAATTACAGAACGAAGGCATGCGAAAAAGAGGTAGAAAATACCTTATACACTCACGTTTGTGAAAATTGCAACACCATGAAGGACTTACGCGAGTGAGCTGAAATTTTCAGGAAATGCAAAGTAGCGCATGATATGCAAATGGTTAGAATTGCAAATCCGTAGCGCATGCGTATGCTGAGCAGCGCCCTCTGAACGGCTGATGGATCCGAATAAATAGACGGCTGTAGCGAGGCGTGTATGGTTATCGGTGGTTATCTGCTAGTGGTAAACGTTAACTCAATCTGTACTTATGCCTCGTCGACGAAAGAGAGCGAGATTTGAACAACTTACAGAGTTTAAACGAGGGAGAATCATCGGCCTTCGTGAAGCTGGATTGTCGTATCGTGCAGTAGCCTCTCGTGTGCAGCGTAACAGCAGCACAGTGATGCGCGTTTGGAAGCAGTGGACGGACGAGTGTCGGACAACTCGGAAATCCGGGAGTGGACCCCGAAATGTGACGTCAGCTCGCGATGATAGACACCTGGTCCGCATGGCGCGGACGGACCGTACAGCTTCCTCTAGACAATTGGCAGCACTGTGGTCAATAGCTACAGGTGTTTCATTGTGTGCTTCATCAATTCGTAGACGTCTGCTGCAGTGTGGACTGCGCGCACGGACTCCTTTATACAGGATCCCCCTAACGCACGACCATCGCCGCCTGCGGCTACAATGGGCCAATCAGCATAGAGACTGGCGTGCTGATTGGCAGCATGTCGTGTTTTCTGACGAATCCCGCTTTAATTTGTGGTACCATGATGGCCGCATTCGTGTCAGACGCTATGCCGGTGAACGCCACCTTCCGGAGTGCATTATCGAACGCCACAGTGGACGAACACCCGGAGTTATGGTCTGGGGCGCCATAGCATATCATAGACGATCTCAATTGCTACGAATTGTGGGCAATCTGAACAGCAACCGGTATATCCGTGAAGTTCTACAGCCCGAAGCTGTTCCCTTCCTTCAAAGCTTGCCAGGCGCTGTATTTCAACAGGACAATGCCCGCCCTCATACTGCTCGGATTGTTAAATCCTTCTTTGCAGCGCAGCAGGTACAGCTTCTTCCTTGGCCTGCGTGTTCCCCGGATATGTCGCCAATTGAACATGTGTGGGATGTCATTGGTCGGCGTCTTGCTCGTGATCCTCGTCCTGTTGCGTCTGCAGACGAACTTTGGGTACGCGTACAAACGATATGGAATGCTCTTCCTCAGTCAGACATTCAAACTTTGTTTGACTCCATGCCACGTCGTGTAGCAGCACTTATTGCGGCGCGTGGTGGCCACACAAAATACTGATTCTGATCTCTTGTTCTTGTTTGTTTGCTTTGAACATTTAATCATTTATTTGTACCACTACCACTCAACTGTGTATTAAATTGCATTCAATTATGACGATTCCTTCTTGGTGTTGCAATTTTCACAAACGTGAGTGTAGTATATGAAGATGAGTTAAAACATTTTAAAATTAATTTGTAATTTTAGTGAGTAATTTACCTCAACACGGTTTAAAATGAAGCTATTAATGATAGTCAAATTCAGTTTTAAACCTACAACAGCATGAAAAGAATAGATGTAAGCTAGGAAGTATGTTGTGATGAAATGCATTAACACCGCTATCAAAAAGAAAATTTTCTCGGCCTTCAGTATACAATTTGTGCTGCAGAGAAAAAAATGCCTTGGAAGAAGGAGCTTAAAAAATATATTTATAACCGTGAAGCATGATTGAAATAAAACCTAAAAACTCTTCTTTATGTTGCACTCTGCAACTGGAAATCATCGATCTTTATAAAAGTTATGACAGGCTGCTACGGTCACGTGACCACTCTCACCCTCTCCCCACGAAGGAATTAATATTCAAAAGGCGGCGCTTTCAAAAGTGTCAAAACTATTCTTTGTTTGATAAAAAATTCATTCCGTGTAAGAAGCCCTTTCCAATAACTTGCCAGACTAAGAGATGGGTGGATAAAGATGCATAATTGTGAAAGCACGCGGCTGACTTCCCCTAATTCCCCGTCCCTACAGGTGCTCGGTTTCCCACATAACTAGGGCGAACTCCTGAAAGAAGTATACAGTGGGCATTTCGCAACCTGGCGAACGTCATCAGGTACTTCAAAAAGGCAAGATGCTTAGTTTGATTCTAAACTTTAAGAAAACGAAATCTGCTTTATAAAAAGTAATGTCAACTAATATTTTCGCAGCAACTTATTCGCGAGATAGAAAAAAAAATGCCAAATTATTTAGTGAAGTAGCCCATAAACTTTTTATTTCTTTTTGCTTCCGCTTAATGGATTTGACGAGACAAACAGCAAAGAGAAATTATTCTGAGAATTATAAAGTCTTAAAAGAAACAATGCAAATTAAATAAATAAACATCGTGGAAAAATACCCGAACTTTTATATAGATTTCGTATTTCGCGAAATTGTTTTCACATAATCATATTCAATTCAGTAATACGTAGAACTCAAAACAGCCGAACGAAGCCAAGCCTATGTGAATGGCACAAAATGCCGTTCCACCTATCATTTTTCATTATAAGTCAAATATACTTTATAAGGCATTTCTCCTGCCTTCGTCGCATGCCTTTGTTGTGTAGCAGTCCACACGCTCGACGACTAACCGCGGTGTCCGCGGTTCGGTTCCCGGCGAAGGCGTTGCTCATTTTTCATGATTCCTGCTTCGAAATAACCTAATATCTCTACGACTTTTACAACAAAGCTTGCCCAAATATTACACGAATCTGACTTTTTTTACTTTCCTTTTTAACTGTAAGTTAAGTATCCTTTTACTACATGACTTCTATGAATATTCAGAAAAACTAACTTTCGCTTAATTGTTGATAAAGCATGCTTTTGGTGCAAATGAGGAAATTTTTTTGTGAGCCCAAAGGGCGTTAGCCCAGAAGGGCTATAAATTTAGTTTTGGCATTTTGTGGCATTTCACTATAAATGACGTTTCATTTTTAAAATCGTTGCCACCAAATGTTGGAGCTCTGTATTAAATTTAAAGAAATTAAATAACGACGAATTTTCATAAATGTATGTATGTTTCTCGCACGGTGAAAAACCAATGCTACCTAAAGACATTAAATTTTGAATAGCGTAGTCCTCCATTCGAATACGAGCATCTGGAAGCCGAAATTTAGAATTTGTTTTATTATCTATTTCATATTTTGTAAAACATTAAAAGCTAGCAATAGCAACACTGTACGAAAAAAAAATTTTATCTCCATTTCGTAAGATTGTGTATCGGAAAGTCTAAAGATATACTGTTTTGCAGTTTTTAAAGTTTTGGGGATATTGCTGTTGAACTGAATTTTAAGTAGTTTAAGTGGGAAGAATATTAAGTTACAAGGAATATTGAGAATATTTAGTGAAATGTTATTTAATAAATAAAGGTAACACACAAAACGTTAAAAATGCACTTTTGGGCGTAATATAAAGGCTAAAATCTTTCAGATTTTCTTTTCTTTTCTTTTTTTTTTTTGTTTTCGTTTATTGTGTTTTATTTAAAAAGTTATGCAGTTAAAAACTTTGTGCTCTCTCTAATTTCACTTAAACTGAAATAAGTAAGAAAACGCTAAATTTAGAAAACTACCGGGTGACTGTTAATAGCAAACACCTAAAAGTAACTAAAATATTTAGCAGTACTTGAATTTGGGGTTTACAGACTAAGGGTATGAGAAATCAAACTTCCTTCACTTGCATTTTTGCTTATGTATTATCAGTTCAAATTAAAATGTATTGTAAGTAAAAATGTTTCAGCACAAAAAATAATATTTTGACTCAAATAAGAGTTACATAGTTACAAAAAGATATTTCCGTAAATGCAAATCTAAAAAATAGGCTTTCTGAAAAGAGAAATATAGAAAAAAAATGCTTTATGTCTTTTTAATGAATAAACTGTATTTGCTTGAACCAATAAAAAATTAAAAGAGTAAACGAAAATCAGCAGTTTGATAATCTAGTAAACGAAGTTTAGCAGTTTGTAAAGATATATTTTTGAATTAATGTCTAAAAGCTACTTATTATCGAGTATTTTAGGCCATTATGTTGTACATGCTGATCTAGAGGAAGCAAAAATTCAAGATTTTAACTTCATCATCAGCTGAAGTTTAAAACATGTAGAATATTAATTGATTCATCAGAAATCATGATATTAATTTGTAAAAAATATGTCACATGCGAGAAGTATCTTTTTATTATTTTGACCAAAATGACATGATATGTGTCTGAAAGCATGTAGAAGTCTTAAGTGTGAGATTGTTTTGTAACTCGTAAGCCCATTAAATTAATCTGAGAAGGGTATACAAGCCAATTCAATGTTCAGATCAAAGTCTGATCGAACGTGGGAGGTTCATTTGCTGTGTTTAAATCCTTTTTGCTGTTATTGTTCCTTTGCATTAATGATTCTGCTAATCTTTTAGTGTTGTTCCTCCTTAAAAAGCAAAAACTCGTTTATTTTTTATTCCAAACAGGCAAATAATTCAAGAACTTTGATAGAAATAAAAATTTCCAAAATTTATCTGCTTAACCATTTCAAATTTCATTCCCCTTAAAAACATTTTCTCAGTAGAGAATTCTGGTTTTATCACGTATTGGAATAAAAATTTGAAACTTATTCTTTGTAAGAATATCAACTTCTGTGTTTCTGAAATACTTAATTACTAATATTATTGCTTTAATCAATATAACGCTGGACTCATATATTTCAGTATTTAATAATCCTTTTTCCCTTAAGTTATCATCAATTTCAGTTCATTAAAATACTTAATCACCCTTTAATATCTATCATATTAGGAATATCTATCATTCTTTTTAATATGTTCTACTATGTTCTATAATTCACAGTAACATCTAATTCTAAAGGAAAGAGAAGCAAATCTTGAAAATCATACAGATTGGGCCATGCTACATCAACTGACTTAGAACAGATACTGTCATATGTCTTGTTTCCACAATCTACAATTAATTCGCTTTTTGTAGCTGGGGTTTTCTTGTTAGAAAGCCGAGCTTTTTCTCAAGTTCTTTTCCAGTCAT
Source organism: Stegodyphus mimosarum (assembly GCA_000611955.2). Classification (NCBI taxonomy): domain Eukaryota; kingdom Metazoa; phylum Arthropoda; class Arachnida; order Araneae; family Eresidae; genus Stegodyphus; species Stegodyphus mimosarum. The sequence goes on from KK121417.1 coordinate 451,983, forward strand.
TATTAACCTTTCGCAATAATTATTAATGAAGTTCTTATTTCCAGTTTCAAGATCAAATAATTTCAAGATTCGAAAATGAAATAGCTTAGAAATGTGTCCGAAACGGACAGAAAAATATTCCAGCTTTTAAACGTTATTTACTTTATCTTCTAATCCCATTATGGGACTATTTGTTTATTCCTGCAATATAAAGATTCAAGATAACAAGTTTTAAATTTCAGTCAGTTCAGTAATATGAAGCATGTAAGCTTATGAAATACGAAAAAACAGACGAGAGAAGATGATAGAAACAAACACTGCAATTTCTTTGCATAAATGAAGACCTTTTCTAGGATCTAGAGAGGAGACCTATATTTCTAGGAACTTTCTAGGTCTAGGGGAGATATAAATGCAAGTGCTTGCATGAAGTCCTATGAGATCACCTTCCTTGCTATCATGCAATGTGACTAGATCAAAGTGTCAAAACATGGCGACTTCTCGCACAGGCGTGAAGATGAACACAACAGGGAAAAGGTGTAAAAGCCCTTTTATTAATCAAAACATTTTAACAAAAAGGCAAGGACTTACTTAGGTACAACAGCACCGACTACTTGCAGTGAGAGCTAAGAGGTAATTTAATAATAAATTCAAAAGTTAAAGAGGGAGCGATGTCAAAAGGTAAAGACTGCACTATTTGATTCAATGTAGCAGTCTGACACAGAACCCTACACCGACAATATATTAATTAGATGGCCAGAATGCATAGCCGCTACTAATATTAACAGCAGGATGACAAAACAGCAAACGTGCTTTTCAACAGCGAAGTCACGTTTTGCCGGTTCTACTCCTGCGTTAAGTTTTGGATATACGTGTATCTCCTTCCACCTCCACTTCTTGTGGAAATAATATAATAATTCTTTATGGTGCAAAATGGACAACAATTCTAATGACAATATAGTTAAAAGAACAACGAGAACTACGATACAGATAAATAGCTTTCGAGCAAAGGATCCAGTTATTGGGGAGAAGGGAAACGAAAGAATTATACAGTGTTTTTCATAATACTTTTATTTATTTTACAATAGCTTTATCCCTTCCATATATTTTTATATAGCATGCATTTTCGTAATCAATTATACTCAAGTATATAAGAAAAATACTCCATTTAATTGTTTTGATAATGTAATGTACAAATAAAGATCACTATATGTTAAGTTCAGAAATTTATTGACCTTAAGAAAATACTGTAATAATGTATTTAATACTTCACCAGAAAACTAAATAAATAAAGCATAGTTTCCAGATTTAATGCATAGTGAGATTGTTGAACAGTTATTTTTCCGAGACTCAGGTTCAAAACCTCATTTGGCACTGAATAGAAATCGCAGTGATTCATTCTAATGAATTCAGTTTGTCAACAAAGCATTTCGTAAGAAAGCACTCCTTATATTGCTATAAGTTAAACAAGCGTGATATGAAACTTTTTACTGAGATGCAACTTTTCCGCAAATCTTGTTGATATAAATCCTGAAGCCTAGTACTTCCTTGACCGCAAAAAGCAATACCGACCACATTTGCATGTGAAATTAGCTGCTCTTTTAATCAACATGTCAAAAATGAGCACATCAAGAAATTTTCCTGGCCTGATGAATAATAATTAAAGATTAATAATTCATGAGAAACATTCGGAAAGTACCTCCGGCACTGAAAGAACTCCATTTTTCCGAAAATGCTCGTTTTCAAGTCACGTTATTGAAATTTGTTTGGTTTGTATCATGACGATAAGCTGCTTCATTTTATAAAAGTTTTTTTCATATGTAATACCACGTTATTATGCTTTATATTGCAAGCCTTGTTCGACACAAGTTATAGTGATGTAATGTTTTACGTCTTAAGTATTCTCTTAGTTTGACCTCAGGAAATGAAACTTTCCATTCTTTTTCTCATAAAAATACCAAATAAATAATAGAGGAGCAGATCTGCTTTTACCACGCCCTTTGTTATAAAGATATTAGTTTCCAATTACCTAAAGATTTCTGATTTATATATGACGTCACTGCTTTATCAACACTAATAGTTTGCATGTTCATCATTGATAAGACGATAGATATTCCTGCTATTAGTTTATAAATGTTATGGTTTTTCACATTATTTCAGACAAGATTGACTCAAGTATATATCTTCTTATGATGAACAACAATGTAATAATAGTCGTTATAAAGAATTATGCTTAGTTTAGTAAACTTATATTAATTAACGTCTGAAACTGACAAAATATATTTCAATAAAATATGTATATATACATTAAGCATATTACACTCACGTTCAAATTTAAGGGAATTTGCAATTTATACCTATTTTTGTCATGAATATTTAACTGAAGGGGCTAATTATAACACCGAAGAATTTTGCAAACATTCAGACTCGAATGCATAAATAAGGTTACATATATTACATACATAAATAATACATAAATACATAAATAAGGTTACGTACGTACGAATACATAAATAAGGTTACATACATATGCGTTTCTGCGGAGCTGATATTGTGGAGAGGTTATGTTAGGTTAGGTTATTCAATTATGGCAAAGCACACGAGGGCTATCTGCCTAAGGAGAGGGATGCCTTCGTGGAGGACTTTCTAAGGGAAACTGGCTCGTATACACGTTACACATGGGGAAAACCACGAAACCGCCCATGCAGCCAGCCCGTTCGCGGGATTCGAACCTCGGACCGAACTACCAGTGTTCAGCGTCTTTACCGCTCGGCCGCTGGTGGGCTATTGTGGAGAGGATTTTGGCGGTTTGTGTGCTGGTACTTCCTCACGACATTCTCCGTGTTTCTTGCAAGAATTGGGTAAATTTTGTAAGGTATCAGATAAAACGAGTAGCCAGGAATATGTGGATGAAGGAATGGTATGGAGAATTGTTGATAGATTGCAAGCAGGCTAACTACAAGCGCAGATCGTTACAGAGCTCAAAGTAACGCACATGTCGTCTGAAATTTGTGGGAATAATTTCAGGACATTGAATCCATATCGAGAATGCCTGGATAAGTTCGACCAAGATTCCTAACGACATATGAGGATCGTTATTTAGACCTTGGAACCTAACAGCATAATGACTGTAACAGCTGCACAGCTCTTACGCGAGTTGTATGCTGCCACTGGAACTGGACTGTAACGGCTTCTTGATATAGGGCTGTATACGAGAAGACCCGGTTTGTATCCCGCTCACTGCAACGTCCAAGGGAGATCGTTTAACATGATGCAGACAACATGCGCCTTGGGCCAGAATTCAGTGGAGCACCGTTTTGAAAATTAGTCGAGATTCAGGTTGGATGCTGATTCTTGGTGTACCTGTATCTGAAAAGAGCCAAACACCCTTCCCTAACCAGGGAAAAGTATTTTTACGGTGGTGGATGTATAATGGTTTGGGCGAGCATTATATTTGGTCACACACTCGTGTACGTGCTTGACAAAGGTTCTCTGACTCCTGAGATAGCCTGAGATAAAGTTCTTAAAGCCCTAAGTTCGGCTCTTTAGGGCACATTTTGTCCTGGGTTACTGTTACTGAACGAATATGCTTGTCTACATAGGGCTCAGCTTGTCGAAGATTAGAAAAGTGAGGATATTCACTGCATGGATTAGCCAGCCAAATATCCTGACTTTATACAGCATGTCTAGTACCCACTAGGGATTGCAATTTCATCTAGTCTTACGCCTCTGAAAACCATCCCGAAGTTGAAAATTGCCTCTCTGTAAGACAAGGGATCGACTACCACAAAGACTCTTCTACCGCGTCCTGTCCAGAATGTCTTTACGTTGCCCGACCATTTTAACTGTGAGAGAGGACCATATCCCATATTAGACTCATTTTCATTTCGATAACACTACGTGGATTTTGACGTCCATGCACTATCAGCTTTGTTGATAATCATACGCATGTAAATTGAGTTTTGAATGGTACATCTCTTTCTCAATTTTAAGTGTATGTGCATACCAAATTTTATTAAACTCTGTCCACTAGTGTTTCAGGAATTCCACATATTGTGCAAATTCTCTTAATTTTGCACACGAATATAGAGTGATCATTTATATATTGTTTGTTAAAAGAAATTTTTCTTGTAGTATCAGTTCAAACTGAGTGTGCATTAAATTTATATTTAAGAGTCAATTCTGATCACAGCCTAAAATCTTGAGGCATAGCTCCAGAGACTTAACTATTCAAGCCCAGAAATTATGCAAGACGGAAATAACATTGTTGTTGTCTCATTTCTATAAAAATGATATAAAATTAGAAGAATGTTAAACGTTTATTTTCTTACGTATGGACTCTAAATATTTACATTTCTAATTATACTCCCAAAATATCCTGAACAGTTTCATGAAATCATGTAATGGGTGGGAGATTTTTGTAAATCTAACAATTTATGTTAACATAGTACACAACTAATTCCAATGAATAATATATGCATTGTACTTTGATAAATTGAACGAATGGTTTCTACAACTTTTCGTGCGAAGTTCGCGTATACATTTGTTAACATTCTATGAAGCATGTTAAAAATATAATAACGAGTGCTTTACACCATACAGAACTATTAATCTTCAAAATGGGCACATTTTGTTTTGTAGCTGCTCCATAAACTGGGTGCGGAGAACTTGAATTTAGGTCGTTTACATGTGCTAAGGAGTAAATTATATCATTAAATGCTCATTCGAGAGTTTCTGACAAAGGCATGTGATGGTTTGCAATGTATTTTATTAATGATGTATATTTTATTAATCGGAATTTTTAAATTGGAAATATTATGAAAATTTAAATTTCGCTTGAACCGTTTTCATAAAAGCCCCGTTGTATTCGAGAACCCTTATAAATATCAATGTACTTATGTGATCAACATTTAAGGAAACAATGCCCGGAGCAATCTTGCTTTAATTTATATCTAAGTATTACCAGAAATTTAAATCAAATTCCCAATGAAATGGATGACGTGCAATACAAATGTTTCATTACATAACTACATAAGATTTTAAAAATAGGGCATCTTCAATAATTTGCTGTAAAATGATCTGCCTGTTATCCTAGAGCGTAAATATTAAAGACAGTACTATAATAAGCAATAAGAACTGTCCTAACACAAGTAAATTGGTGCAACGATTTCTGTTACTCATTATTGACTTGTTTTTAAAATTTAATTCTTCAGTATGGTTATTGTCTAAACACTGGCATAGAAGCCTTCGGCGCGAAAGTGAAAATCGGCAAAAATGGAACTTTAATTAATACCGAAATGCACATGAAGCTAGCAAATGTTTTCATGCGTGAATGAAAAAACAATCATGTACAAAGATGAGAATAATATTTAAATTTCATAAATTATAGGATGGGGCCACATCTGGTTCATTAGCATTTGATTAAAAATAAACAAACAAAGCATGCGTTAATAACGTATGTGGCCACTTCGAATATTCACATTAATGAACCACCGTAGATGCTAGCCATGTCCATACTTTCATTAGGAAGGTTTCCACTGTTTGAGATTAGCTGTTGTTTCAGACAGTTGGATTTTGCTCGAAGAAGCTCACGTCTAGAGACAACAAGCCGAAGAGTATCGTAAATGTTTTCAATTTCAAATTAAATACTATGTTTTTGCTAATAAATTAAACAAAACACTTAAGGATTCAAAAATTAAAAATAAGTAGAACATTAATGCTACTTATAACAGTTAACAGAATTTTATAATCTGATAATTAATTAAGCAATTTCGACAAGTGTAACCACAAGCAGCTACTCATTTTCGCTTTTCTAATGTATGTTCTTCATGACAGATTATCAGTAAAACTTTATAAAAGAGAGTCATTCCTTAATTACCTTTATTTGTTAACTGTATTAAAATTCTATTAACTGCTATACTAAGCATTATTTTTCAACGTATTTTCAGTTTTTTAATGCTTAAATTTCCTTCCAATTTTTTCAGCATAAATGTGTTAGTTATTTCAAAAATATGAAATATAAAAGTAAAAATTGCCACAATCCTTCTTGCGCTCACAAATCATCATACGAATATGCGAATTTTAAAGCATGAAACGCATGCCTGCAATATTTTGAGATTAGGTTTAGCGCATATTATGGGATTATTTCCAGATGCTTTACTTTTTACCACGAAAGTTTCGACGACGATGTTTTTAAACAGCAGGTGTTTTACACGCTTTTTTTTCTATCCCGTTTTCTATCCGATGTTTTACAATTGCGAATTTCGGTGTTTTCTCCTGGCTTTCTTTTCTCCCACGATATTTTTAAAACAATGTTTTTTCCTTGGGTTGATTTCTTCTCGATGTTTTCGTCCGCACTGTAATTCCCGCAATATTTTTGGCGGACACCATTCAGGTAGCCAATCGTAATTGGCTGCAATATACGATATTTGCAAAGTGCTATGCGAATTTTCACCGATTTCCAACTACTCAAATATCCCTTAAAATTTGTTGCTTTTCACTGCGTGCTTAATTGTTGGAACACAGTTTATGTAAAACGTGTTAAATAAAACGTTTGCTTTGCCTATTGTTTCCTGTGGACTTTAAAATAAAAGATAAATATTCAATTCATTACAGCTGGAAATATGTACCACAAAACCTGTATATACACATGTACATATACGCATTCTTTTGCAAAAAATCGAAGCACCATGAAGCAAGTAGTTGTCTTTGATGAAACTAAATATGTGTATAGCTCATACACATATACTGCAGTGATTTAAAAATCAACGTCATAGTACCTGTTCGTGGCTCAGAATCACCCACTGAGTGTTCAATTTAGTAGTTGATCGAACCGCCCCTGGCGGCAATACATCCTTGAATTTGTCGAGGCAAGGAATGGTAGAGTCATTATGATTTTTCTTGAAGCAGGAGACATGAACAATGAGCAATGCCCTTGCCGAGACTCGAACCTGGACCTCTCGAATAAGCACCGAGTGTGCTAAAAGTTGCACCACGAAGGCATGCAGAAAAGAGGGAGAAAATACTTTATATAGTCTCCGTTTTAAAGGGCGACCAAAGATTAGGGGACCTAATCACCAAATCCTGGTGGTTAAGAATTATCATTCATCACCTTTTTTAGTTCGGCGCCACTGTACAGTCATTCTGGGATACTTGCAAAATGAGCAGTTCCCTGACCGGTGCTTGAACCTGTACCTCTCGACTACGCGTCGAATGTGCTAACCGTTGCACCGCGAAGGCAGGCTGAAAGGAGGGAGGAAATACCTTATAACAGTTATTCGATTTTCTATATTACTTCAATACTTTACTTGTTTTGCCTTTTGATTATCGCTTCAAAGGTTTTCAAAAATAATTTTACCTCGAAACATACTAACTCATTCCAAAACACTGCTTTGCCACTTTCCGTAAACCAATGGGCGTAGCTAATCTTAAGTCACTGCTGCATGCAAAATGACAATAGAATAATTTAACATGCTACTCGCACCTTCATGTCGTGTTGGTGAACGTTGGCAGCAAATAATTCGCCAATTTGCATTTATCAACATTTCTAGAAAAGTATAATAGGCATTTAATGACCTCATTCCGAGATACAGAGCGAGATAAGACAGTTGAAGCAAAATAATTTGAAGTCTTTTATTAGACAAGTTCCTGTCGTAATTTGGCCTCAGTCGAGCACAAAAGATGTTAAAACATATTAGTCGTAGAAAGAAAGATCGCGTTAAGATTATATGGAAAGAAACAAATTACTGTCATAGAATATATTCGGAAGTAGTACTTCAGTCACATTCTACAAAGGAAGCTAGAAACTGGCGTTTCGCTTGAAATTTGATTTAAATCTGATTACAATTATCTTCTAATTTGATTGCCTTATATGCTTCAAAGGAAGGAACATTTTCATTACGCAAAAGGTTATTCAGTAGTTAACTGTTAAATTCCAGTACCTTGAGTAATTAAACGAGTCATTGTCTCTTGTATAGAAAACCTAATTCAATTATCTGAATCGAAATTGAATTATCTTTTTGATTTCAAGCATTGTTCGATAAACGGTATTTGCTTTTGTAAAACCAAATGTTAAAAAAAAGCAAATGCATTTGTTTTTTCTTTTTTATGAAAGCAAATTAAATAAAGAATTTTGATTATCTTCTTCCATTCTTTTTATTTTATTTTAGGGCACATAGTATGATAAACTATTTTTTATTAAAGATACATAGAAAAGTGTCCAGAATAAGTAAGAGGAACATTTTTGGGATTGATAATTCTAATGTACCTTTTTTAAATTCTGAAAATATTAATATTAGTACATTTATTTGTAGAGCTGTTAGGTATTTTCTTCTCTTGTGAGCAAACATAAAATTTCAGTTATGGGTTTTTCGGAATTCGAAATACTGATCTTTAGATTGCCACTCCGATGTGCTACCACAAAAGCACGTAGGAGACCATGAATTCTGTTCTCCAAATTTTATTCAGGCAGTTGTCATCTTACGAGTGGTGTAGCACCAGGGTGCCTGGGCAAAACAGCCCTACCCCTTGTAGAATTGATAGGTTGTTTCGAATTCCGGGCGTCGCTATAGAGACATGTGGCAAACCAACTATGCTCTATCCAGGATTCGAATCACGCATCTTCCAACTCTTAGCCGAACGTACTACCAGTCACGCCGAGAGCACATGCGGAGAAAATAAATAATTTCTTATATATAGATAGGGACATTTCACTATGATATGCTCGTCCTTAAACCCCTCCCGTCTAACATAATAATGACAATTTTGTTAAGCATAAATATTCTTAACTAAACAATATTTATTCTTAATCAAATCGCTTGACATCATTTTAATAACAATACGGTTAATTTAAATAATCATAATTTTTGACAAATTTCTTAAACAGAAAAGAAATTTTCAGTGTAATCTCAGTCAAAACTATGATATTCCAATACAATAGTTCCGATTGCACAGCTTTCAAAATACAGCTGTGATAGTCAAAATATATATCAAACTTTTTGTCATATAAAAAAAAAGCAAATCTAAACTAACTGCTAGTGTAAAAACCAGTTATGTTACGAAATTTTATTCGTCATTTTGATAGCAAAATTAGCATTTATGGCGTATATTACTTGTGAAAGGAAATATTAGTTTGACTTCTGAGTTAACCATGTATGCTAAATCAGTTGAGAAAATCAAATTTATTTCGTTAATATATAGAATTCCCTGGTATCATCACAAGCAATTTTTAGCCTAGATTTTACACGGTCTAAAGCAACGCGATTTTACCGAAAATGTTCTAAATCTCTCCATATTTTATTTTTAATTACGATATAACGCTTTCCATGTCCAGATGATATTCTAGTGGTACTCATACGCATGAGTTCACATCTCTAAGAAGATCTGTAACAGGGCTTTTTTAGACATAATCCTTGCAACTGCATATTCTTCTCTGAAATGTCGACTCAGAAGTTACCAAAACACAAACCCCGTACGGAGGAGTTTTGAGACTCATTTGTGGATTGCATGATGAAATACGATTTCAAATTCATGTTTCAGATTCAGTTATCTAACAAAATTGTTTCCATGTCCAGATGATATTCTAGTGGCACTCATACGCATGAGTTTACATCTGTAAGAAGATCTGTAACAGGGCTTTTTTAGACATAATCCTTGCAAATGCATATTCTTCTCTGAAATGTCGACTCAGAAGTTACCAAAACACAAACCCCGTACGGAGGAGTTTTGAGACTCATTTGTGGATTGCATGATGTAATACGATTTCAAATTCATGTTTCAGATTCAGTTATCGAGCAAAATTGAAAATTACATTTGTTACATTTGAATCCAGAAACGAATACAAAAGTTACATTTGAATCTAGAAACGAATGTTATTGTAAATTAGCTTTGAGAGATGTAGAACATATTTGGAAAAAATGATATTCTTCTATGCTACATAACATCTGGGTTATGATTGGTTGTAACAGATTCGGAGTTTTGTATCTACTGTATACATACTGATCGGTTCAATAAATGTTTTAATTATAGTGCATTAATATATTTTATAATATAAGGGATTGAATTATGTGGCTAATAATGCATCATTTCCTATATGGATATCTCTGAATTTTGACTTGCATTTTGTCAAGTGATGAAAAATATAACTATTTATACACGTTTAAAAGATTGTTTAAAGATAATTGAATGCTTTTATTACCTCTAAAATAATTGATAGCGGAATCATGTTGTCATTTAAGATATAAATCGATATCAGTCGAAAGTTTAAGGACTACTATAATTTCTGTACTGTTACAAATTTTAATAAGTCTGTGAAAAATTTAGTTATTTACTGAAGAAGATATTTATAAAAACGTATTATAAAATTAGACAAACATATTTAGTCATAAAAGGGACGAATTAGTCAAAGAAAATGCATGCTCCTGAGATTCACATTCTTCTATATAAAATAAAATAAAATTTTAGTGGATTCTACTCAAATTTGACAAAAGACTGTTCATGTTCTGTTCTTGAATGGAAATTCTGAAAGACACTTTTTCATCAGGGAAGCCTTAATATAGAAAATGAGGTTTTGAAACTGCATTTGGGGGAAATACTAAATCTCAGAATGATTTACATAATAAAATACAACTTATATGACTTCTAAAATAGAAAATTTAGATTATGTCATAATCAAAATAAAAATTTCATATGGTCATTAAATGACTTCCTTGTGGGGTCTATTAAATTATACACATTTTTGCTGCATTTCATTTAAACTTTTTTCTCGAATTTCATTAGATATATTTCTCATTCAATTAATTCAGTTCTCACGTCGCAGTAAGGAAAAGATACAAAAATTATCAAATACAGCAAAATATAAAACAACAAATACAGTTAGAAACAGTTAATTTTTTTCAATTAAATTCTGATTTTCTACACAAAAACAAGGCATTCTGCAAGCGGGCAACAAGGCAAACTTTTCGGTTTCCAAACCTGAAAGTTTACTTTGGTTCCAACTCGGTAAAAAGACACTGAAGTTGGTGCAGAAACTGACTTACTTCACTGTTCCAGTAAGAGTTTCAAATGCGAAAAAATGGCGGCTTCATTAGGCCCTTAAACAACGTTTAAATACTTCATAATTCTACAACTATTGGATGCAGATTAACTAAACCTTAATTAAGATTCAGGTTAGGATTAAACCCTTAACCGATATATTAAGATATTTTTGGTGCGGCCGAGGGCTACAAAAAATGGAGGTGCATGACTACATGTTACAGAAGTGCCATGTACTAAATTTCAACGTTATGAGGCTACTCATTTTTGAGTTACGCGAGATATATGCATACGTATGTACGTAGAGACGTCACGAAAAATCTCTTCTGAATCTATTTTAATTCCTAGGAAAAGGAGTCCCTTATTCTAACATGTGAACAGGTATCATGCAAAAATATCGTTCAAATTGATGCGGGAACTCTCAAGATATCAGGCAAACAGATATAAGGACAGATATCAGACAGAAAAGATATTAGGCAAAATTATAACTCAGATTGATTCGAGAACAGTCAAAATGGATATTTTCATTGAAACATGATACCAGAAATTTTTCGTGCTTTACTTCGTACAAGGAAGAAAAAATTTATACTTATTATTAAAACAGAAAATTTAGACTTATAATCAAATGAATTATGAATTATTATCAAATGAACCACCCAGCTGGCATAGTTGTCAGTGAACCTGACTGCTTCCGGCCCTTGTAGTGGCGCAAGGCTAATAGCTATTAAAAAAGCGCCCGGTCATTTAAAAAAAATCTGAAACGTTTCAGAATTTAAATTACGTCTAAAGGGGCGTTTTTAACGTTTTGTCTGTTACCTTATTTATTAAATATCCAGTTCTTCGCACTTAAACCACAAAATTCAGTTCAATAGCAATATCGCAAAATAATTTTAAAATGAGCATATCTTTAAAATTTCCGATACACAGTTCCGTGAGCTGAGAAAGGTTTTTTTCCCCGTAGAGTGTTGCCATTGCTCGCTTTTAAATCGTTGAGTTTGTTAATCAGAAATTTGTTAATGTTTTATAAAATATGATATAGATAATAAAACAAATTCCAAATTTGGGCTTCCAGATGCCTATATTCGCAGCAGGATTACGTCATTCAAAATTCGATGGCTCTAGGTACCGTCGTTTTATCACAATGCGAGAAACACACATAAATTCATGCACATTCTTCATTATTTAATTTCTTTAAATATAATACAGGGCGATAATATTTGATGACAACAATCTGAAAAATGAATCGGACATTTATAGTGAATCAACGCAAATGCCAAAAGGAAAGCAATAGTCCATCAAGGACAAAGTGCCTTTGGACTAATAAAAAAAATATCACATGAGAGAGGTTTAAGACGTGTTGTTTTGCTAATTACTTACGTGGCTAACTTTGCACATTCCAGAATGTTTTTCTTCCTTCTAAGAGTTTTTTCAGTAGCATTCGTATGAGCGTAAGATTGAAATTTCTTTCTTACAGAACAAAAGATTTGTTACATTGTTTATTTAGAACATAAAAGAAGAGCTATTTATTAAATATTTAAACAGAGAACAAAAATGAAGTGGACGATTAAAATGCAATTAATCACATTGCTTTAGTAAACAATATCTAGACCATTTATGCTTCATCATTTCATGGGGAACCGAAATGTTGGTGATAATTTTGCAAACTATGTCTCTTTAAATATTAAATTTCAATCTAATTCCCACTCGAAATGTTTTAATTGATACAAATAAAACTCCATTTTAATAGAATATTACTTAATGTATTAGCCGAAATCTACTGTAATCTTTTACAAAAAACGAGGATTGTTATGTTAAGTATCCTTTTTAAAATCAGCTGATCAGTTAAATATAATTGTTTTATATTTGCTACAGGTATTCCTTGACGTTCAAAATCACTCAAACAAATTGCTGTTCTCCACAAGTTGTTCCTACTTCCACATGAAATTTTAAATATAAAAACAAGTGATTTGCTTCGAACAAATTCTCAGCTTTTATTCTATCATTTTATAAGCAGGACTGAGATAATATTCCCATGATAGAGTTTCCGACATATGCGGTTTCACTGTGTGAGTCGAATTAGAACACTCCCTGATTTTTACCAATATTTTGCGACTGGAAACAACAGATATTCCAACTTATTTATTGCTAATACATTAGTTTCCAACAAATCTAATAAATGGATGATATACAATGCAATAAAAATTAATACAAGATAAGCAAACGTTATCTTAAGAAGTGGGAAAAGGTTACAAAAAATAAAAGATGTAGTGCAAATGCGCATTTGCTTTAAATAGTCTGAAATCAGTGCCGAAATAAAACGAGAAACCATCCACATCCTCTCTTTGCCAACAAGGAAAATAATATTGAATGAATAAAAGGAAAAAGCTCCTTTTTTAGCAACACTAGCAAGCAAGTAGAATCGTGAATGGTATTCTTGACGGCGTATTGGGGGATACTTGCTAATATCAAAAATATAAAAGACTGCATTTATCGTATATTTACCTATTGTATGATCAAAGTTTTGTAATCCGAATCCAGTGTTAATTCACACGATTTCCTAACATGGAATTGTAAACTTATGCATAATTTTTAATTAGTCTGGTAATTATTTTGAAGCACTTTCTCTATATTGAAGCGAACATTACATTTCATTAATAATATTCAGTAATTTGGAAAATACTCCATCAAATAATTTAATGTTTTTTTCAAAGGGTGCAATACGAAAACACGAAAACAAATTTTTGCATTGCAAGAAAGAATTTTACAGGTCGTATACCACGTGCAACAGGTGCTACATTTTTTTAGTATAAATATGATCACGGAAAGCTGATGACCAGGATAAAATGCCATGCAATGTTTTACCTGCCAGAGTTTGAAGTATATCCAGCTAAGTTCATGCATTTCTAAGGAATGCCTTAAATGTGATGGATTGAACAGATCTTATAAATGTGTCCTAAAAAAAGATGATAAACTGACTTATATCCAATATGAAGAAAGATATATAACAACAAATACAGCAATTTTTCTAAATTCTTTAAAGGAGAAATATTCCTGACAAAATAATAAAAGTGGAATTTAGTGTAAATCGTTCTCTAAATTTGGCAAAGACGGAAATAGTGAAATTTTGAAGGTAAACTTATCGAAAGCAGATGCTATGAATGCTATTTTTTGGCTTAATCAGCACCAACGATGAAGTTATTTCCAGCATCGTACATCTACTGAATCTCCGAAAACTGTCATGTCTGCATCTCTTAAACTCATGATCGCCTATCCAAACTGCGGAATGAACGTAGATCTTTGATTAAAGCAACTAGCTTTCTTTTAAAAATTACAGTGTTCCTTTGATAGCTCTCGATTTCTTGCCATAGAACAGTGATAAAAAATGTTTTTGAATCATGGGATTATTCTGGATAAGTGAGCGGTCAGTCGCAAAGAGATACAGTTGTAGTCAAATGCCTGAGCGTAGGTCGTACGCAGCGTCACATGATGAGGTTACAAGCTATAGCTAAGTTATAGTTTAATATTTTAAAATAAATACGTATACACTAAAACGTATATTTTAATACTTTAGAATAAACTAATTATGTAAAATAATTTTAGTATTTTCAAATATTTTTGGTATAAACATAAATTTCCTACGTAAAATTCGCAACAATATTGTTGAGTTTTTCTCTTTCTTCTTCGTACGTACGTTAAAGGTTTCGCGGATTCGGAGTGAATAACGACGACAGCACTTGATGAAGTATCGAAACACTTTTTATTGGACAGTATTTTTCAAGACAGCTTCAAAATCAAGTTTACAGTCGTCGAAGAACTACTATAAACACGGTGGAACTTTTAGCAACCCAGCCTTCAGAATATTAGGCTATAACGGTGAAGAAAGCTTCACGGCAAAGCACCAGAGTGCAGCTCCCGACTCTGCTCGGTCGTTCTCGGAACTCTACGTACTCTCGAGCCTCTCCACACTACAACTCGCGATGCACTCGACGATACACCAGAGTACAGCTCCCGATTCGTTTCAGTCGTTCCCGGAGCTCAATACAATCTAAGATAAATCTCGACGATACACTAACTGGCGATACATTAAAAGACTCTTTCTATCCACTCGACGAATAACTCTGCACTAGACTACTAGACACTCGCTCACCGATTACTATTAACTCGGTAGATTAGGCACTGACTGACTCCCCGCGTATTAGCAGGGTTTATATAGCTTTTGGCTTATTTTCGAGAACATTCTGGGCTAAACCAGTAAGAATTCCAGAAGGTTCTCCATACGTCTATGGCATATCGCCAGTTTTCTTGCCAAATGGTCGATTTCTCTCCAAATGTGGCAACCTTGCCGTACATTGTCATTTTCTGGCAACCCTTAGCTTGCTTTGCGGGGTAGCTATCTTACCACGCCTGGACATTTCGTAACAATATCTTCTAAATCAGAGGTTCTTAAACTGTGGTCCGCGGATCCCTGGGGGTCCGCGAAGCCTTTACTGGGGGTCCGCAAAGCCATTTGAAAAAAAAATCGTAAAAATATATACATATATAAATATTTAAAGTTCATTGTTTAAATATATCCTATCCTCGAAAATTTACCGCGTTGCGTGTTGCTAGTTTCGGGTGTCGATGTCGTTTGCATCGGCGTGTAACGTTCGTTTGGCTTCGGTTCGACTCGGCTTGGTTTCGTTTCACTTCGGTCTCCTAGTTATGTAGTTGTACGCTCGGTCTGCGGTTCGGCAGCGCCGTGCGGTGGCTACAGCCCGGCTGTTCTCTTCCATTGTGTGTGTACTTTTGGTCGTTCGTTGCCAAAGCCAATTCCAATTGTAACGGTTTTTTTAATTCAAGTTCCAAGTGTTGTGATCGTGAAAATTGATTTGATAACTCCAGGTAAAATATTGGTATATGAATAGTAATACATTTTATAAATAATAATTCGTTATATTTATATTATTGCAGTTCAATGTTAATAAATTGCTCCATAAAATGGATCGTTGGCTACAAACTGGTTCAACACAGAAACGAAAAGAATCAGATGATGAGGCATCAACAGCAAACTCTACCAAGAAACGCAAAATTAGAAAATATATGGATGATTATTTATCATTTGGATTTACTTATATTTGCAACAATGATGTGGAAAGACCAGTCTGTGTTCTATGTCACGAAATTTTATCCAATGAAAGTATGAAACCTGCTAATCTCAGACGTCATTTACAAACAAAGCACAGCGAGCATGTTAGTAAGTCTATAGATTTTTTTACAATGAAAAAACAAGAACTTACTTCAAGTCAGAATTTGATGGTAAAGACGGCAACTGGTAGTATGAATAAGAAAGCAGTAATGGCATCATATGAAGTAGCCCTACTTATTGCTAAAGCAGGAAAGCCGCATAATATAGCAGAGCAATTAATTCTTCCTGCTACAAAAGTAATTACAAATATAATGTTAGGAACTAAAGCAGCAAACGATATAAATTTGATTTCATTATCAAATGATACGGTTAAGAATAGGATTGAAGACATGTCATGTAATATAAAAGAGAAATTAATATCGAGAGTGCGCAAAAGTCACTATTACTCATTACAATTGGATGAAAGTACTGATGTCACTAATAATGCCAATTTGTTAGCTTTCATTAGATATGAGTTTGAAAATCAAATACAAGAAGATTTATTGTTTTGTGATTCACTACCTTCACAAACGACAGCTAATGACATGTTTAACAGTTTGAATAATTTTATAACCAAAAATGAAATAGAGTGGCCAAAATGTGTTGGAATTTGCACTGATGGTGCTCGTGCAATGTCAGGTACAAGAACTGGATTGATTGCTCGTATTAAAAATGTTGCGCCTCAGGTTGTTTGGAATCATTGCTGCATTCACAGAGAATCATTAGCAGCCAAAAATATGTCACCAGATTTGAAAGGAACATTAGACGAAGTTGTTAAAATTGTCAATTTCATTAAGGCTCGTCCACTTAATTCCCGAGTTTTTAAAATTTTGTGTGAGGAAATGGGTAGTCAACATACACATTTATTATTACACACAGATGTACGTTGGTTGTCCCGCGGGAAAGTACTCATTCGCCTTTTTGAGCTTCGAGATGAAATACGATTGTTCTTAATAGATGCGCATTTTGAACTGACCGAATGTTTCAACTACTTTAACTGGTTAGCTAAGATGGCTTACTTGGCTGATATTTTTACAAAATTGAATGAACTTAATTTGAGCCTGCAAGGTACTGTTGTAAATATCTTTGAAGTTGAAGATAAAATAGAAGCAACTATTAAAAAAATCGACTTGTGGTCGAAACGCATCCAGAGCGGTGTATATGAGTCTTTTCCAACTCTCAATGATTTCACAGAAAGCTCCAGTGAAGAATTGCTTATTCAAACGCGTCAATTATTTGTTGAACATTTAATTACTTTGAAAAGCAACTTCAGGAAGTATTTTTCTACTCCTGATCCTTGCAATAACTGGATCAAAGATCCATTTAACATGGAAATTGCAAATGCTAAATATTTATCTGCACCTGAACAAGATATTCTCGCGGAATTATCATGTGATACGACTTATAAACTAAAATTCAACAAAACTGAGTTGACCAGCTTTTGGTTACTTCTCAGGTCAGATTACCCTGTGCTTGCAAATAAAGCACTTCATCATTTGATTCCATTCTGCACAACATATTTATGCGAACAAGCTTTTTCGGAACTATTTTATATTAAGTCTAAATATAGAAACAAATTAAATATAGAGCCGGATCTTAGAATAAAAGTTTCCAGTATTAAGCCAGATATTGAGCTTCTTGTTTCAAGAAAACAACTGCATCCATCTCATTAATTTATGAAATATTTATAAAAATTTAATATAAGTACCCATTATAATTTGTGAGATTTGTTGCTATGACGATGTTTATATTTTGTTTCTTCAATATTATAATTTCTAATAAAATGTGTTCTACAATATGCAAAAAAAATCGTTATTCACCAATCACTGTTAGAAATATTCATTATATATCCTTGTCCTTATGAGATCGTAAGCCAGAAATTAACTAATAAAATGACGTAAAATACCTAAAGTTGGGATGGGGTCCGTCAAAAAATTTTTTTTCAAGTGGGGGTTCGCGGAGTACATAAGTTTAAGAACCTCTGTTCTAAATGAACAGTTTTAAAATCAACTTTTAGTCAAAACACTCGTTGCAGAAGCGTGGTATTTGTGACTTTTTAGTGTTATTTTAATTATAGAGTTTAAATTTATTTATCTTTTAATAACCTTAAAATAACTAGAATATAATTAAAAATATGTTACGTAAAATAAACTTTTTATCTCTTGTATTATCATTCTAAGTATCCTGAGTAATAATCATATTTCCGTTAGATGATGAAATTTCATTTTTAGAAAATAGTACGTGATATAATACTTTCTTTTTCAATGTTTGTGGAATAACGACGTTTCCTCTAACTCTATGAATCTCAATTCAGTGAGTCAGTTCGTCTTCTCTCCACCTTTTATTATGCAGAAGAAGAGCTATTTATTAAAAATTTATACTGAGAACAAAAATGAAGTGGGCGGCTAAAATGCAATTCATCACATTGCTTTAGTAAAAACTGTCTAGACGATTTATGCGCCATTATTTCATGGGAAAACGAACCGTTCGTGATGATTTTGCAAACTATGTCTTTTTAAATATTAAATTTCAATCTAATTCACACTTGAAATTTTTTAGTTGATACAAATAAAAATCCGTTTTAATAGAACAGGATTTTATACAATATGATAATACTATTATGATTATGATGTCATACGGCATGATATGCTTTATTCGACACATCTGCTTTAATCGACATTATATCAGTGAAAATAAATACGCTTATTTTTCGTATTCATTAATGAAAGTAAATATGCTTATTCTATGAAATTCAGAGTATTTCAGAATTTATCTGGGGATTTATTAACTTAGGAAAATGTTGTAATTTATTCTAACTTGGAAATTTTGATTAAATTCATTTTCAGTACACTAGTGTTAAACTACAACTGACTTAAATGCTATTAGACTTAATGACTTAAATGCTACTAGTGAAACTAAAGCATGTGTTCTTCATATTTAAAATAAATATTTAGAAATTTAATGTGAATGAGAAATTCTTATTCTCCTAAGATATAAATTTCGTTTATTAGTTTTGTCACCTTCTAAAATTAATTCTCGTTGGGTATCTAATTTGAATTTAGTTAATTCTTCTTGTTTTGATAAATTACAGTCTTCACAGGTTAAATTAGAATTTTAACTAGCTTGAAAAAGAGAAACACGAAATAAACCTTAGTCAAAAATGTTTTCAAACTTTCTTGCTGTACAACTAAAAATTGAACCAGCTGTGCTTACGGGTTTTCTTGAACTTAGATATTTAAAGCAGTGGAGCATCTAAATTTCACCTATTGAATTCTAACCGCACCTTTAAGATGTCATATGATCATTTAATTCTTAAAATCAGAAATTAAGTTTTGCGATTTAGATCTTTAAAGCTATTTTTTTTCTTTTTTGCAATCTCTCTCATCGATATAGCTGCAATAGTTTTGTTTCTTGGATCAAACATAAACAGTTAGATACCATTTCACTGATTTAAAGGAGTGACTTTATCAGGACTGAGTGTTCTGTGCATAGCCTTTGGGAACATGGTAAAGTCTGTAATAGGGTTCTTATCCTCAAGTCTTAAGTCCTGAACTGGAACAGTGAGCGGATACTACGCTATGTTCTGGTGTAGATCCTGTATTGGCGAATAACTGCACTTGAAAGGGATTTGAAATCCTCTTTTATTAACTCACTATTATTTACACACTTCCCAACTCGGGAGAGATACAGAAAGTAAAAGACCACACTTGGGTCGAACTTAACAATCAAATAATTTTAAAACTAAAACTAAAATAGAAATCTAGTTAAACTTTGCTCACAGAGAAATTAGCGGAGATTGGCCTCTACCCGAAAGGGTGCGTAGCAAGATATACTAATACTAGCGCACTTCAAATTGTTTCACAATGCAATCACGTAGTAAGCACTATGGCTTATAAATTTAAACTGCTAGCTGGTCAGGCGAACGTCGAGCAGAGTGACCGTGGTCTGAGACTAAGCTCTCTCACGCTAAGAGGTTTCTACCTCTGGTTTAAATAGTACTTGGCTGTACTTCAAATTAGCATAAGCTGAAAACGCGCGCTTCTTCTGACGGGAAGTTGAAACAGAGAGGAGATAGAAAGATTTAAATTAAAATAAAACTTGGTTAGTTTAACTAAAACCTTACAACTTCAGTAATGAGCTGTCAATGTATTTGCCACTTACACTTCAGTTACTATCAAAGCTATTTTTTGTAAAATATGTTTTCCATTCGTTTTATAACACCCGTTTTGTAATTTGTACTTTCGCTGAAGCTTTTCTAAGCTGTGTGTTACTTTAGTAGCGGTTCTGAAATATAATTGTTTACAAACTTTTTTGTGATTCAGGTGATTTTTCCTGAACCATTTGTAAATGGCTTTATTATACTATACAATTACTATTCAGTGTTCTTTTGAGCTAATATTGATAATTATTGCTGACTAGAACGTGTAAAACATAAAACATTATCATGCCTGAGCTAAAAATCGCAAGTTAATGGAAATCAGTATAGAGTTGTTTCAAACGAAAGCTGTCGTGTTAGTTCCTCGTTCAAAACGCTAGATACTGATGCTATTTTACCACCAATAGGTGATGGTAATTTAGAATCCAAAAATTTAGTGGTTATAGACTATTTTATTTCGACGCATTATTTCAAACGGTTGAAAAGGATTTGTATTGTACAATTTGCAAAGGTGATGAGGAATTACCTGAATTATTTCATCATGGATTGGGTTCAGAATTTAACAATTACAAAATCCCCGTAGAATCGCAGAACTTAACAAATCAAAAATGCGTCTGAACAGTAAAGCCACAGTCCCATTTCAAGATTTTCGGAACAGGAGCAATAGATAACAATCCTGATTATCAATGCCAAAGTAGAAAAGGGAAATGGTTATTGTTAATGACTCGTTTTCTTAGCTTAATTCAAATGATTATGATGTATTAACATGATTATCCTCTTCATCTCATTTCCGTTCCCCAGTAACCCACATCTTCCACTAATCGAAAGTAACAGCAAACTGTTTGTATACCTCCGACTCATGTTTGTTGACTTTCCGATCCTCGAAAGAGAACGTCGTTGAATTTATTTCTATTTCATAAAATAAAAACTTTTTATTATGTGATTTCTACACTTACAGTACGTTATCATTACTTTGAATCTAATATGCTAGTTGGTAGGATATATAAATTGATATTTTGGCTCCAGTATCTTTCCCTTATAAATTTACCTTAAATATGCCTTCACAGAAAACCGTATCAGCTTAAGATATAGGTTTTATAAGCACGAACCGTTGCCTTAGATACCTTAGATAAGGCTTAGAAACATAGAAAATCTTATGCTTATTAGCACTGAGATTAAGAAATCTAGTTTACTAACAGCGAACAACTTTCAAAATACTTCCAAACAACTCGTAAAGAGTATAGTTAAAGTTTCTGTTTCGATATATGTTACGCGAAACACATCAGCAAAATTTTCCTTATGTAGCTATCTGAAAATGCTTTAACTTATTTCTCATAACAAACCTTTCTTTCAGAAAATAATTAAAAGAGAGAGAGAGAACAAATATACTAAAACGTTAAACACTGAATTTCTGTTTCGCAAGATTATTGGTTGTTAATATGTGATTAAAACATTTCCTATGCCACTATGACCGCTGTAATAAAGGATTTTCAAGTATGAAAGCTAAACGAAAATTTGCTTAATGTTGAATCAGATGAGTGTAAGTAATGGGTATTACTAGAGGTCTATGCTCAAAGAACTGATTTAACTTACTCAGTTTCAAAAGCAGCCTTTTCATAATCTAAAAATATGATTATTTTGACTGACGTTTTTAGAAAATTTAACAATCTCAGTTTCAGGTAATTCATATACACATAAAATGTGAAGTTATAGCTGTGCTGGGTGACGAAGAACTTATTAAAATATTAATTAATCCTTGCAAATTGTTATTATCAAATTTCTTTGGAAAATATCATGCAATACTTAATCCTTAAATGCTAGTTACTTAAAACTTATACTAATATTGTTATATGTTGTTACACAATTTTAAAGCCACTCATTTAAAGGACGGCATTCATCCTATAGTCGAAGAATGTTTCTTGCCCAGGTGCAAGGACGCGGCATACTAAGTGCGTAAAAATATAGCAAAAAAAAGAAACTTAAGTAACTTGAAAAAAAACTAAAGTAAACTTAACTCGCCTTTTAAGGAAATATGATATTTGCGGTAAAGTCTTTAAGCAAATTTATTAAAACTTAAAAAATATATTATAAATAATTCCAAACAACGGTTAACTAATGGCATTCATGGTTGGAATTTTCAATTTTCTTCTTAAGGTCATAAAGTGCTTGAAAATGAAACGGTACTTAGGTAATATCGCGTCGACCGTGAGAGTTAGCTACCATCCTACCATGAAGTGGGCGAAGGTTCCGCCAAAGTTGCACTAATCATTCTTGCATAACTTCGAAGAAACTGACATCTCTCTATAAAAAACAATCAAGAATTCGAAATGCTTAATTTTTTTCGCTCCCTAAAAAGGTTTTCGTCTATTTCCATCATTTTCAAAAGCTCTCCGATTTTACCGGAATCTATTTTTAGAATGCTTAAAGTGCAAACTTCTCGTCGGTTAATCTTTCTCGTTCGTGTTCAGAGCACGGTATCATGTCCATTAATACGCACTTTTTTATGTTAGGATCCAAATACATTGAAAATAATCCTCTGCTTGCTGTTCTGTAAGAGGAAGATCCCAATTTCAATTTTCTTATTTATTTTTTTAAATCAATGAAAAAGATACAGTTAGTAGTTGAAAGCAGGGTCCGGACACCCAGGCGGCTTTCATCTTTTGTTCTTGAACACAAAAAGCAGTTTATCAAAAATCAATTGGAATTACAGGAGACGAAAGGGCAGATGTTACAAATATGTTATTACGTCACGCTTATTCATAACTGACTAAAAATAGTGATTCTTGGGGATAGTTTCATTACCGATGGATAATACTTAAGTACCAATGAAACATTTCGAAAGTTTAATATTTGATACAATTGTAAGTGCTACTGTTGAGTGACATAAAACACTCAAGATAGAAATATGTTTTTAAAATGATACTATAAGTATAAATTTTGAATGAATGCGACTTTAAGATTGGGATTGATTATAATTCTTTTGAAAAATAATATTTATAAGATAAAAATCAAACAGAAACGTGAGAAATCATTGCCTTAGTAACTAGTATGTAGTAATTAAATATTAAAAATAAGAGTTGAAGTCATATTTTATTTTCATTTTTTTTCTAGTGTTTTAGAGATACATGTAAAAATAATTCATATTGAATTCCAAAGTTTTATACCCTAAATAATACGTGCTTAAAATTATACATACATATATTTAGACAAAAAAAAAACAAGCACCAAGAAGGAGTTATCCGAATGGGACGAAAATCGGTACAGAACTTCACAATGTGAAAAAGTCAGTAACGCGTTTGTCCATTTCTGGCCTTTATGCAAAAAGTTATTCGGATTGGCAACGATTGATAGAGGTTGCGGATGTTCTCCTGAGGGATAATGTGCCAAATTCTGTCCAACTGGCGCGTTAGATCGTCAACATTCCGAGCTGGTTGGAGTGCCCTGCCCATAGTACTCCAAACGTGCTCAATAGGAGAGAGATCTGGCGGCCTTTCTGGCCAAGGTAATGTTCGGCAAGCACTAAAGTAAGCAGTAGAAACATGTGCAGTATGGGGGCGGGCATTATCTTGCTGAAATGTAAGCCCAAGTGGGCGTGGCGTGAAGAGCAACACAACGGGCCTTAGAACTTCGTCGACGTATCGCTGTGCTGTAAGGAGCGAATGAGCCCGAGACCACTGCAAACGGGCTTGACGTTGTATAGAGGTCAATGGTAGTCGGCGCAAGGGGCGCCGTGACCTCAGCCCCCTTTCTGTGAACCGTCTATGAATGGTCCTTGCGGTCACTGAAACACTAGTTGCAAGTATAATCAATGGTAATGATGCATCTGGGGCTGTGAGTGCCGCTCTGACGGTTGCTCTGTCTTCACGTTCTGTTGTTTCTCTAAGCCTACCACTTCTGTCTTGACGCTGTGTGCGGCCATGGTTCGCCCAGTCCTGCCAACATCGTCTAATAGTGGCATCGCTCCTGCTCAAATGTCGAGCTATTCGCCGGTAAGACCAACCGGCTTCTTTGAGCCCAACTACACAAAATCTCTCAGATTCTGATATCTGCGCATATCGTTCGTGCACCTGTATGCGAGGCATAGTTACTGTCTACCAGAGTACACGGAATAAAATTCCTGAAGAATTTATGACCTGGAATTGTAATTTCTCCTCTTAAATAGCCTGCCAGTTGCGCAGATCTGATGCACTGTAGCGACAAACGTTCATTCATTGGAAGCCAAAATGCAAAATTTTGCATTTTCCATGGAAACCTGTATGCATATCAATTTGTGTCCAATTTGCTATATATTTTCTCGGTGCGTCGTGGTGCGTCGTTTTCTTTATCTAAAAGTGTATAAAAAATGCAAAGAAGAATAAATTAGATTTACAATTTTAAAATGTTTAGCATAAAAATATATGGCCAACGAACTTGCTTATTATGCATACAAGTTGTACGAATATTTGCCATTTTAATTTTTTTCATTTTGAAACAATATCTGTATACTTTAGAAGATTTCCAGAATTCTATTTTAATTTCCTGTATTTTACAGAGGAAATTAATTTTTGTTGAATTTAAACCATAAATTAAAATAATGTTTTTTTGTTTTAAGCGACTGTTTTACTGTCGGTAGAAATTTTGCATCCTCAGAGTCCCATCATTTTCATTATTTCCATTTTCCTCTCTCCTTTCTACACTAATGTTTGTGAAAATTGCAACACAAAGAAGGAATTATGCAAATTGAACCAGACGTACAAGGAATGCAAAAGCAAGGAAAGACATGTAAATTATTAGAATTAAAAAGCGATTGCACAAGCATGGAATGAGAACCGACCGCTAAATATGTGTATCGTCTCCTGTCTGCGGTGAACATTTCATTCTTGATCAACATGCCTCGTCAACAGCGGAAGCTACCGTAGCAACAACTAACGGACTTCGAACGAGGCCGCACCGTCCGCATGCGACAGGATGGACATTCGTATCGAGCAATCGTATTATCACTGTAATGATGCGTGCTTGGAAGAAATGGGCGGAGAAGAAGAAAGCAAAGCGAAATCTTGGCTGTGGGGCTCAGAGTATCACAACAACACGTGACGACAGACACCTCATCCGTTTGGCTGTGACGTATCATACAGCGTCTCTTAGTATGTTTGCAGAACGTTGGAGCACGGCTACAGGTATTGTGTTGCCTAGCTGCACGGTTTGTCGCCGTCTTCTGCAGCATGAACTGCGTGCAAGGGTTACTCTACACAGATTCCCTGTCGCTGAATCACAGACGATTCTGACTTCAATGGGCACGGCAACAGAGCCCGTAGCATGCCCCGGGGCAGCATGTTGTTTTCTCCGGTGAATCTCACCACAATCTGGAGTACAGTTACGGAAGAGTACGCGTCAGGCGTTATAGAAGGGAACGACTGCTTCTACAGTGTGTTATCCAGTGTCATACCTCACAAACTCCTGGCACCTTGGTATGGGGAGTTATTGGCTATAATTTGTGATCATATCTAATACAGATTCAAGATAACCTTAACAGTGACTACATATTTAACTACGCAACTACATAAGGGAAGTTGTGGAGCCAGAGATTCTCGACATTCTTTGACGTATTTAAGGCGCTGCATTTCCGAAGAATAATACCCATGCACATGTTTATCAGATTACACAATCCTTCATCAGCGCACAGTAGGTTTCGTCCTTCCATGGCCCGCTTATTCCCCAAATACGTCGCTCATTGAGCATGTCTGTAATTTCATTGGTCAGCGACTCGCTCTAACAGCTGGTGAGACACACATTAAGACTGAACTTTGGCATCAGGTCGAAGACAAATATAATGCCATTCCCATAATTACGTTCAGAACCTGTATAATTCTGTGCCATGACGTGTACAGGCTCTCATCTCAGCGTGACGAACACTGAAGACCTCATTTCCGACTTTCGTTTTGTTTTGAATGCTACGTGAGTCTAGAAAGATTTTACTGAAATCATGTGTATGAAATGCTTGTCTATTATCACTGATGTCAGATTCAAAGTTTCTTTAAAATCCAGCGTATGCTTAGTTCCGAATCATTGATATAATATCCTGGGGCCCACCAGCGGCAGAGCGGTAAAGTCGCTGAACACTGATAGTTCGGTCCGAGGTTCAAATCCCGCGAACGGGCTAGCTGCATGGACGTCTTCGTGGTTTTCGCCATGTGTAACGTGTATACGAGCCAGTTTCCCTTAGAAAGTCCTCCACGAAGGCACCCCTCCCTTTAGGCAGATAGCTCTCGTGTGCTTTGCCATAATTGAATAACCATAGATATAATATCCTATATCAATATTTATTCTGTCATAAATTCATGCATTATTTTAATGTAATGTATAAAATTCGAGGAAGAAATGTAAGATCTATGTTTGATAATTTCATAATAGAATAATATATTGAACGTTTCTTCAACAGAAAATAAATATTTTGTCTCTGGTTTTTCAAATCTGTTCCGAATCAAAGAGTCATTTTTTGAATAATTTATTAGTAATCTAAAATATTTTTGGATTGTATGCATTCGTATTCCTCAGAGTGATGCATTGTTTGAAATTTAGAGTTTAGTTTTCGAATGAGCTTATTTTCGTACTGCCATATTAGAACTAGATGCTAGCAAAATAGTCACATGTAGTCTCTTCGTTTTTACCGAGTACATTTTTCTAAATAGAATTTTTGTTTGGAAAAATGGAGCTGAAAGTCATTCGCGTTTATATTAAAGATAATACGCAGGTGGAAAGAATTGTAATCTGCGCAGATTTTCCCCTCCCATTTTAATTAATTATTGCTCTTTTCTTTCCGAAATTATTTTCCCACTGCTGTCGTAGAGATCATTAAAGCATTGTAACTGCGTTAAATGTGCACGATAATCTTTCATTTTGAAGAACAAAGAGAAGTGCATTAAATTGTGCTGCAATGCAGTGCGAAAAACAGGAATATTCAGGATGAAAATATACGAATGATTAAAGCAAGGATTTCTACGTTAAGCAGGGAAAGATTTCTACGTTAAGCAGGGAAAGATTTCTACGTTAAGCAGGTAAAGATTTCTACGTTATTGTAAACTGATGTGAAAATGTGCTTAATTTTATCGCGGTCTTTGACTAAATATTGTCTGAGGCAGTTCTGATAAAATTCTTTTTTTTTCAAAACGATGTTTAATACACTACAAAATATTTTGTATTCATTCTGTAATTCCACATTTTTCTCAGTTATCTATTTTAATATGTGTATAACTCTCATTTGCGAACCGAAAATTGTCTTTGTTTATCTGCCATTTTCATTGTAAAGACAAGAGAAAAAATTTTGGAAATTAAAAAAGTGGGAATCATCTGTCATAATTATATGTTATTTCATTAGCATAAAAGTTAACCCATACATAATATATGGTTAAAAATTTTTAGCTGTTTTAGCTTTAGCTTAGCAATTGGTATGTTGGATATGTAGGATAAGGTTCTAAATGTTATGCGAAGTTTCTAACTTAGATATATTTGATATAAATGAAATTCTATATAATGAGTTTAAATTAGATATATTTGCTAATTTGATATAAATAGAGTTGCTAATGGATGTATGCGACCTAACAGAAACTTTGCGGAAACCTTTCTCTAAACGCATATTCTAGTGACTAAGTAGAACTCTAAGTAAAAAATGAGACTGTAAATTACATCTATCTGCTAATTCAATATAAATGGAATTCACTGTATATGGCATAATAAGGACTTTATATTTCTGTGAACCTACATCTTAGTGACTAAGTAGTATAGTAAAAGTAGACTAAGACTATAAAGTAGTAGTTAGGACTGGTTTAAAGCTGACGTACGGGTAAAACCCTTGTTAAGAATGGAACTCAGGTTTAACAGTGGTCCCTGTCATGTGTAAATGTATAAAATGCAGTACCACAAGACATTAACGAAGAAAGAAGCAATTCTCGTTTAGAATTCCAAACCAACACAGCGCGAGGAGATGTGAATTTTTATGATGAGCGATTCTTAAGATGTAAGGTGATATGGTTCGCTCAAATCGCAAATTCGAGGAGCTCGCTTTCCTAGTAGCTCATAAATCATTGAACGATTTTGAAAACAGAAAATATGCATTATCTTTTAAAGAGTAGAATTCCAAGAGCTGGGGTGAAATGGTCTTGCTGCAGAAATATTTGTGATGAAATTACAGAAAGCGATTATGCCCAATTATTTTGTATTAGAACGTTATTAATTTAAAGTAGATTGCAAAGTTATATTAATAATAAATAGAAGGATGTAGGAGACTAAAAGATGCATCAATAATTTTGCTAAATAAATGTAGAATAATATCTGATAGGTTATGATTCATATTTAAAGCATTTCTAAATCACTGAACTGAATAAGCTAAGACTAAAATATTATAAGACAACCTTCGGACCCTTTCTAATTTTAAATAACTTTTTCCGGCCGCTTTGCATCCCACAGAACCTAACTCAGCTATTTCTTCGCGTAACAAGCACTTACACACAATGAGCTGGACAGGAACCTGATTTATGTCCGAGTGAAGAACCACTTTAATCTGCAGCTGCCGTGCCATTAATGTCGACGCCTTCGCCACTAACGGATTCTAAAGAGTCCTTAAAATTATTACGAGAGAGTATTCGCAAACAAACTGAATTTTTGAAGCTATATTCCGCAGTTGACAGCTACATGTTTCATGCTTTTCATCAGCAGAATGAGGGGTTAAGAGTGAAGAGGATTGTTGTAAACTCTGCACGAAGCCAGGAAGGATTAATGGGGGCCAGAGAGAAACATCAACATTTGCTTCTGGAGTGTAGACTAATGGCATTGTATCGTGTAGAATGCGTGCTGGAGAAAGGATAGGCTTGGTAAGAGCGCATTTGTTATGAGAAGTACGGCTAATATATGTTGCTATTTAAATATATTTTATAACCATAATAGAACCAGTAGTTAGTTATAAAATCTACTAGAGTATTTAAAGCAAACTAAATGATTTTCAATACACTATTTTAAAATCAAGTCTATATTGTTCTCTCTTATCAATGTCACAGACTGATGCATTTATTACTTTTCTGACATTACCTGTAAAATGTTAGAAGGATTTATGCAGCAATAACTTGATCAAAGATGCCTTCGTATTTCAGATCTTATTAGGAAACCTAAATGCAACATTAGCTATTATATGGATTATTATAGTACGGAGCTTTAGCAGGCTTCACGTAACTATTGGAAGGTCATGAGCGAGTAAGTCAATAAGATAGTTGCAAGCTGCTAGTTCGAATCACTGTCAAAGGGATAGTTGCATGGGTCTTTTTATAATTTTCCCCATATGTGACATTAATATCGTCAGAATTCCCACTAGAAAGATTTCCATAAAGTCTTCCTACACCTTAAGCTGATAAGCTTAATACATATTTCCTTAACCAAATAATACTAATCTTAATATGTGACGTGATAAAAGAGTTCCTTGCTTGTTTTGTTTCTGTTTTGTTATGGAATTATGCCATACAAGTCGTTTGGGAGCAAATTGTAATAGCTAGCACTCTCAATCTGAAATAAAAAAATCATTTTTAAACAATTGGTGGGTTTTCTGAAGGAGCAGTAAAGAACTTGTAATGTCACATGGACATGTGGGCATATAATATTACATGTTAAACATGTCTACATGTAAATTTGCTTCAGTATAATTATCTGTGAATCAGACCAGTTACAAGTTCAGAAATCAGGAGTCTTTTGAGATAAATTTACATAATAAATCCAAAATTATGGTTTAAAATCCCTGAATATTGATGTTTTGATTTTAATACGCTTTTAGATCAGCTGCTAATACTTTCTGAATACCCGCACCTCTATGAAAACTCGCCAACTTGTTTGGCAAGATTCGAGTTTGTGAATTGACGAAAAACGTTTATTTGACATTATTATGATTTATAAATGCTATTATTATCTGTTTATAAATAATAATAAAAAAGATGCATTTTTAAGGAACAAGTGATTTTAGATGAAGAAAAAAATATTTATGTACCTGATATTTATACTTTTATAGCTGGTGGATACTGTTGAGTACAATGATAGCTGAAAGTAAAGCACTTAAAGTAAGTCACGTACCACGTAATTTACACGTTAGTACGGGAAACATCCGCATGTCTATTCAGTGTATTGAAAGTGTATGCATGAGCCGTCTGTTGTTGTATTTATGCTTAAATATATGATAAAAGCAAGCTAACTCTACCAAATGTTGAAATGAGGGTGAGGATAGTGAAAGAGTACAGCATATTTTTGCTCTAAAATAAAAAAATTATTTTTGAGTTCATTTATAAATGTGACTTTTAATTGATTTGTTTAGTTGAAAAATTGTGTTGTTTTGCGAGGGAGTTCATTTACGAAAGTTTTCATGGTTTTTCGCCCGTGTCATACCTACCGGCGGCCATGAGGTAAAACTAATGAAATTTGGTATTTGACCCGGTTTAAAATCCTGGCTAACAAGATTGCTAAATGAGAAATTTTGTTGTTTCTCTCCATATGTAATTGTTGTTTTTTCCATGTGTTTATTACTTGATAATCAAATGTCAGTCTCCTTTAAAATCTCCATCCCTAAGGCTTTCCTTCCCTAGGACACCTAGCTCTCTTGTACTTTACAGTAATCTTAATAAACAAATTCAATCCCATGTATAACTTAAAAGTGTGCCAATTGTGCTTAGAAAGTGCTTCAAGAAGACAGTTAGCCTTCATCACACCCTGAAAGCGTTCGCATCCTTTGCCCATGCTCAGATAAAGTACGTGATTTGACATGAAGATTTTGACAAAATGTATTCCTTTTATAATTATTTTTATGAAGAGTAAGCGATTCTTGAAGAGTTGATGGCAATTTTATAAATATATTACTCAGATATTTCATTTAAATTCTTTATATAATTACAGGGTGTTTATAAAGTCCCGGACCCATTTTGATGTTTTAAAACTCATAAAATAATAAAGATAGATTAAAATTAATAACATAAATGTTTAGATAGACTCAAAAAGTTTCATGACGCTTGTCAATGAACTTCCACGTGGGCCCGCTTCGTCGCACGGAGAATGTCAAGTCGATATTCACTTTCACGCCAGGTACCGGCAAGCATGTCGGCATCCACAGAGGCTATTGCGGTTGTAATTATAGCTTTTACGTCATCTATGTTCGACACTCTCCTCCTGTAAATGTTGTCCTTTACAAATCCCCGAAGGAAAAAGTCCAGCGGCGTTATATCAGGTGATCTGGGTGGTCAAGCAAAGTGACCTCTTCGCCCAATCCATCTTCCTGTAAAATGGTCATTCAAAGAACTACGAACGATGGTACCCCAATGAGGTGGTGCACCATCGTGTTGCAAAACGACATGTGGCTGAAGCTCTTCTAGTTGTGGAAATACGAAGTTTTCCAACATGTCTATGTACACGACTGATGAGACCGTCTTTTCTGTAAAAAAGAAAGGCCAAATGACTCGGTCGTGCATTAGTCCACACCACACTTTATCCTTTGGGGAATCCCTTTGTGCATCACGTTATTCGCGGGGGTTTTGAGATCTCCATATGCGCACATTATGACGATTAACAATTAATAAGCAGATGATATTTTGAAATGTACAGATATTTAGACTTGAAAATGAAATTATCTGAAATTAACCACACGCGCAAACGATATTTACAGTAGTAAAGATATTCGAATCTGAGAAGGAAAAGATATAAGTTATTCCATCAATAAATGCCATAAGTTTGTTTATATCTTCATTATTTTATGAGTTATTAAACATCAAAATGGGTCCGGGACTTTATAAGCACCCTGTACTTTAATAACAAAAAATATTTTATGATTTCGGTTATTTGCTAGTGAAAGATATATTCCAGATAACACGTGTTTTTTAGTCCGAAAGGACTATTAGTCTCGAAATACGATTTTGCTTTGATTCAGTTTAAATATCTCCCACTGTGTATTTGTTGTTTTCTTTTTTTCATTCGAGCCTGTTGCCTCTCCGCAAAATATAACATATCTATCTTTTAGATTGAACTGTCTGTTATTGATTAATAAACTAATAGAATTAAATAGAAGCCTTTTTTTACTTTTTAATTTGATTGTTTTAAGTAAAAACGCATATAAATCACTATAATTAAAAAAAGATGAATTGAAAATATAAAATATATTAACAGAATTACATTATATATTTCTTATTTTTCAGATATACGGAAGATATATAATGTTCCAACCTTGGTTTATATGTATATTTTGCTACAAAATATATAAGGTTTTTATTCGAAATTAACTAGTTATTTATAATTTCAGCGTTTACTGTAATTTCTCCTTTTCGTTTCCTCACCGGAATGTAAGTCTTTTAGATGGTATTTAAGCTAAGATTTCTGGACTGTAAAAGAGAGCGTGTTTCTGTCTCTATCTGATACTTTTGTCAATAATTGCGTTATTGCTGCCTATATTTATACTTAATATGCCGGTTAGAGTTTTCTGAACCAGCTTAGTTTTAAATATAATTGTCTAGTCTTTCACACCTAGTCTACATTTTAAATTTGACATAACTTTAGTTATATCGCCACAAGTAGTGGTTGGTTTTGTTTGCACAAGACGTGCACTTATGTTCAAAGTTTTGTTTTAATAAAAAGGTTGTTTCAGACCTTTCTAAGTCTCTATACTTACTTCGGACACAGCAATAATTTACTTTACGTCTGTTATGAGTTTGGACTAAGTTATTGCTAAACGTTGAAATGTAGTTATATCTCTTTCTAAAGTGGAATACTAATCTTCATAATTATTATATGAACTAAACATATATTACATACACCAAACATTTTACGTTGGTTACAGTACCGCTTTCTCAAATATTACAGATACCGACAGTCTAGTACATGCAGTATTTAGTCTGACCTGGTCTAACTAGACTAAATGCTTATTTTTCGAACCTAAAATATAAGAATGTTATTCTGATACATTAACTTGAAGTGACAAATCAGTGTTTCTTGATCTGTGGTTCACGGACCACAAGTAGTCCTCGGGAGCTTGCCTTGTGCCTTCCTAGATTTCCAAACAAAGATAAAAAAGTAGAATTCAAATTAATTGCATACGGCATAAAATAAAATTTTAATTAACTGTTTTAATTAATTTTAATTAACTTCATTTTAAGGTATCAAATTGTAATTTTAATTGTAAAATTTCTTAACTATTTTAATTGCACTTGGTGTTTTATGTTTTTCTATATCTTTCAATTTTTAATGAAAATATTTTGAATTTTTATGTATTTTTGCCTTACCGCGAAGGGAAAACTGAATTAATTAGTAGTAGAGCATGCGCATTAGGTAAGCGGCGCTGAATCGTCTGTGTTTAGCGCCGAAGTGCGGCTATGGTAAATAAATATAGCGAACTTTAAAGAGTGCATTTATTCTGTTGTGGTTTATGCGCTATCGACGAAGTAGATTTAATTCGAAATTTGTTAATACAATATGTTTAAATGAAATGCAGGAAAATTGCGTATAATTTAATATTCCATACAAGGAAGTCATGTAGTGTAAACATCAGATTTTTTTTCTTTTTAATAGTGGCCAAGTGAATGTATGGCCGCTGAATACTGGTTGTTTAAACCAAGTTCAAATTTCAACAAATGGATTGGCAGCTTAGGAATTCTCACAGTTTTCCCCATGTATAACGTTAACCAAATCTGTTCAAAGCGTCTTCAACAGTGATATCATTTCACAGATACGTAGATAGCTGTATTCTACTTTGATATGATTCTATAAATCCAAATCTTATTTGAGAACTGGTGAAATGACGGAAGAACCGAAAGAGAACTACGATAGAAAGTTTACTGTGGCACGAATATTCACAATCAAGTTTGTGAATTTTAGGGAACTTACTAAGATTAGTAATATAAATTTTTTCCAATGCACAAACATATTCATGAATATTAGATTTTATTCTTTAATTTTTTATGTAAATTTCAGTTACAGGATTATTTCGCGTATCTAAATAACTTCAGTATAACTTGCCTTCAGTATGCGAATCATTCTAAAGTAACTGCAAAATCTAAAAGGAAATACTGAACATCAAGTTACCCCTCAATTCCGGAATATGTAAAATGCTGTCTTTCAAAGTGACATAAGTCCACACTCGGTTGTCTATCAATGCCAAAAAACGCAATAAAAAACAGAAAAACTTTGATACCCAAGAATCCTTTCTTCTAAATTTAAAAATATGATACAGAAGAACATAGTATGTATACTTAGAATATATTTTATAAAAATGTTCTCTTTTTAGAAAGAGAGCATATAACGCCGTTGACTTTATTGTCAGATTTGTGCATAAATTACCGTTAACACGGCAAAATCAGAAATCTGCACATTTTGTGGTTTATATATATATGCCAGGTTTCTACGTCATTGAGGGATATTTTTTAATATTCTAAAAGAAAAGGCATGCATGTTCCATGACATGTATAAATGAAAGCTAGAACAAGCATTAAAATGGGATAAGACACAACGAAACAAATTTGTTATAGCATGAATGATCGAAAAGATAAAGATGCTATGGGAATTCTGATGATGAAGCTAAAAAAACGACATGCAAACACAAAAATGATACATAAGATGAAAAGCCATTTAAATCTGTAATGATTACACCAATTGATCAAAACAGAAACCAGTATCATACAACCGGGATAAAATAACTGGTGGGCATTTTTGAATACACTAGATACATCGCACGATGTAGTGCATTAATGACAGAAATTTGACAAGGAAATCCTCATTCGATTAAAAGGAGGTCTCATAGATGGAAGTCTTAAGATGCCCTCATCAAACGAAATCGGGAAGAGCACATCAGGCAATAGTCGAAGTATTTCAAAGCCTAGTTATAGGACTACGTAGCCTAAACTCGTAACAGAAAGAGGATATTTGATAATGCATTATTGTATAATAAACGATAATGCGTTATTGTATATTATCCAGATAATGCATCATTATTATTATTATATAATTTCTTATGCATTATTGTAAATTAACGTGATTGTGCTGGAGCACGTCGGATGCTTCCGTAAAATTCTTCAGCCGTTCTGGCAAGGCCTCTTGCCACCCTCTCCCTCCTGAAAGAAAAACGAAAACGTTTGTTACTTTTCATATTGGGTCGAGAATGTATGTGGGAGTTCTCTCCAAATTTACACTGATTCTTCGCTAAGAAGCTGCGGGGCATTTCCTAACCCTTAACAGTATGCGTATTCCTGTGTGTATGCCTATGTGTATGTCTTCCTATATTTATGTCTCATGATACTCCACGTGTTTCACAAAGAATACCATGAGACATAAATATAGAAAGACATGCACATAGACATACACGCAGGAAAATACACTTACTGTTAAGGAGTGGAAAATACACCGCAGCTTTAACTTCTTAGCGAAGGGTACAAAAAATACCATGAGGCTTCTGTAAGTAAATTCTAGTATTAATCTAATAGATAAATAAATAAACCAGAAGAACAATGAAAAACAAAAATTAAAAATTTAATGTATCAATCAAATAAAAATTAAAAGGGTTAAACACAAAAGTAATAATTAGATTTTTAAAATTAAAATTTATCTTTTTAAGCGGTAAAACTTTAGAAAATATCGTCAGCTAAGATGTAAATCGATTTTTAAAGTGGTCTGAAGAATTTCCCTCTTAGGCGTAGTGAGCATACTCAGGAATAATAAGACTGAAATTTTCTTCGCTGTGACCAAGCTAACTTAGAAAATGTCCAAATTTCTTTAAATAACTCCAAAACGTACCTTGCATAGATGAAATTAAGGTTAACTTGAAGTCTGTTGGAAACTGTTTAATTTTTATTGAATGAAAAAAAATCTGCTTTTAGGGAACAGCCGAAAATTCGTCTTCTAACAAGCCCTCTAGCGTCTTAAAAGTTCATTTTCGATCATACATTCTAAAACGAAAACAAAAATTGTTTGTTTTGGTATGTTTCATCACCTTGCACACTTCTCGAAACTAAATGGTGTCCTAAATTTCTGAACTTTTTTTTCGATTATTAGCTATGAAAATTCTTGTATCAGAGTGGTATTGCGTTAGAATAAATTAGTGTTATTAATAAAAGCGCTAAACGATATATTGGAGAGAGATGATTCTATCTTTGTTCTGATGCAGAAGTCTTCAAAAGATTTTGTGATAACATTGCACTTGTACTTCATTCTTTTTAGCATGTAACCTTCTTTTATGGTATATAATTCCGATAATATTGCCTAATAGGTAAGCCTGAAGCTATTTAAAATTTACAAATTATTATCTTCCAAGTTCGTTTGTCAACACTGCGATTTAAATGTTTGTGAAGACTAACTTTGATTTGTACGCTATTTATGTTCATTCTCTCTGCCTTACGCAAACTCTCTAACTTGTTAAATAAACATTTGGTAGTTATTCTAACTTATGGTTATTTAATAAAACTGTGCTAAATAGAGGATAGTATCCTCAAACACATTAACTGGGTTAAATGCACGGCATATCATTCTGACGCGCTGTAAGTTTCAGTTTTATAAATGCATAATGCAATGATGTTTTACAAGTCGTTTATTTGCATTGCATTTTCCTGCGTGGCTAAGCCCTTATCTTTAAATATTACGTTAAATATCGTGAATAGTCGTAAACATCTCCGGCGGAATTACAAAAAAAAACTGCGCTAAATTTAGTTGTCTTTCCAGCGAACATTCCTTGAAATTTGTTTTCTTTCTCGTGATGAACTGAACTTGTTTTACATTAGTAATTAGTAATTGCAGGCAATTAATTAAATGTTAACTTACAAATGTTACTTAGTAAAACATGTTTAGAAACAGGCATTTATTTTAAAATGATTCTGATAATTGCATACTTATTTTAATTATGGAAATAATAATTGACTCTCTCTTTATCACAGAATTACCGAGTTGAGGTTTCTCATAATTTTATATAATTTTATAAAAGAATTTTTCGCTTCGTTTCGTTTAACCCATTTATAGCACATAAAATATTAATTAAGAATACGAGTTTTGCTTATATTGCACAGAGACATGGTAATTTCTGCATCATTGCGGTCTTTTCTTGATTCTCCCTGCGTCACATACCCAGAAAAGTCGCATTTGTCTTCCGTTTGTTACTTTCTCTCTCAACGTAATTCGAATAAATGAGTCTCTTGGGCAGCACTGAAAGTATGATACCACAGTTTAAATATGATTAGAATGCGTACAGGTTTGAAGCTCATCTAGGGTGCAATTAGTTTAGAAAGTCTAACATGGTAATTTCTGAATTCAATTTGAAAGCAGTTGCTCAAGTCAAGTTATAAATGTTTATTACGCTGTGCTAGAACAGTTTGCTTCTATTTATAATTATTAAAAGACGACATTATTAAACAGTTTAGAGAAAATATGTTTACAAACACTTTGAATATGTAATTTGAATGATAAGCAACTCGATGTCTCGAGATTTTTAAAATATGCTGGTTCCAGTAAAAACAGAATGACAAGAAATGCTGCACATTTTTAAGAGGGTTTAAGTATTAATCTAGGGATGACAAATACAGTCTCCGACAAATAGGCAGTTAAGAGATTTAGACGTTAATAGTTTCAGATAATATGCATTATATCAAAAAAAGAATGAAAGGAAGAACGTGAAATTTCTTAGGTCATTTTATTTATTACATTAAAACAACTCATAAAGTAACATAATCTAAATTTGGTTCAAGTATAAGAAAGCAGAATTAAAAGTTATCTCATTTTGATACTATAACATATACTAATCAAATGTAAATACAGTTCGATTTTTTCTTTAGTATGAGGTACACTGCGCAAAAAAAAAGGGGGGGATAGTTCTATCTTCCGTTCTACTGGGTCGATTGACGAAATTCAAATTGTGTTTTTAATATCTTGAAAGCACGACTTAGGATATATGCATATATATATATATATATATATATATATATTTGAGATTTATATAGAGCATTGTTCTAATATAGGTATTTTGACACACTTTTTCTGAAATGACATGCCAATTTGTTTCCATATTCCGATTCTACTACTCATATTATGCCTAAATATTAAATTTTTAACTTTTGATGAGAAATTTAAAAATTATCTTGGCGCATTTTTTCAGTTTGTTCGAGGAATAATTCACTTGGCGAACTTCTTAATTTATAGCAACTTATTTTTTTTCCTTCTTTTTTCATTGTACACGAGCGGGAAAACGGTCAACGTTCATGCTTTCAAATAACTTTAACAAAATAACGTAACAAACGTAACAAATAACGTAAATTTTCAAATAACGTAACAAAATGCGTAAACCACATTGCTCGTTATTATCGCTCGCTTATAACGAATATGAAAAACTTCAAAGAGCCCCAAAATGTAAATTAATGTATATCTTAGGAAATTTTAAATAAAAAACCGTAATGTTTTGCAGGTATGCTTAGAAATACATCTACTTTAAGATGATCGTAAACATTTTGTAGGTTATAATTCAAAATTCGTTTCGAAAAATTCAGAAACATTATTTAAAACTACAAATTTAAAAAAATAAATCATAAAATTCCGCGAATTTTATGTGGAATGTACCTAATTTTCGAAATGTGAAAGGAAGAATCAAAGAAGTTTAATAAAGAGATATTAATAAATATATACCAAATTCAATTAACGTGGAAGAGCTAAAATTTTGAGAGCTAATCTTTTAAAAAACTACTTGTGCGATTTTTACAAAACTTGGCAGTTTGGCATAATTTAAGTCGTAGAATCGAAATATGGAAACAAATTGTCATATCATTTCAGAAAAAGTCCGATTGTTCGTCAATATACCTATATTAGAACAATGCTATATATAAATCTAATACATATGTTAAGTTATGCTCTCGAGACATGAAAAACGCAAGTTGAATTTCGTCAATCGGCCCAGTAGAACTGGAGATATAGAAATGACTTTTTTTTCGCTGTTTGGAATGGAAATTCAAAACATATGTGAATTATATTGATTAAAGAAATTCATTTCTGAATTTGGTTTTAAAACCTGATGTGCATTACTAAATTATTAAATAAATGCAAGTGTCATAGAAGCAACTTTAATAACGTTTAATTTAAAAAGAAAATAAAAGTAGATTAGGATATTCCTTTCATAGCAACGTAACTCTATCACTTAAGCTATTCGTAATAAAATTTTTAACTAACTTCAATATTTCTTCAACTAACACTGCTTCACTATGACGTATTTCCTAAATATTGAGGAGTTCTATGATTATAATCAGCCTCAAATCTAAAGAGACACATGGTAAAGTTTAAAGTTAAGTCAGTGTAAATTTTATAATCAGAAAAAAGTGGAACCTTATTTTGACGGAAATT
Organism: Stegodyphus mimosarum; assembly: GCA_000611955.2. Taxonomy (NCBI): domain Eukaryota; kingdom Metazoa; phylum Arthropoda; class Arachnida; order Araneae; family Eresidae; genus Stegodyphus; species Stegodyphus mimosarum. Next base: position 491,657 of record KK121417.1, read on the forward strand.
TTATTCAAAAATTGATTTATTCAAAATTGATATATTTCGAGGGGGATCTGAGCAAACTGCCATCTAAAATTTGACTTTCTTTGGGACATAAACTGGTATAAAATTCTTAGCAGATTTAGAGCAAATTATCGTTTCGCATGAGAAGAACTACAAAGTCGTAAGAAGATTTAACAAACACTTTTATTAAATCAGATTTTGAACATAAGTGCACGACTCGTGCTTGAAAATCTGCCAAAACGCTTCTGGCGATGTAACGTAAATAGTAATAGAATTTGAAATCTAAAAATAAAAAAAAATCCGAAAGCTCTCAGATTTTATATTACGCAGAAAGGGGCGTTTTTTTACATTTACACACACATACGCGTTTCGAGAGCATTTGGGTTAACGTCTCCCTTTGGGCTAAAAATATTTAAAATCAACATATCTTTAAAACTTTCCATAAATACTCTCGCGTGTTGGAGATTGAAATGTTTTATTCCGTAGAGTGTTACCACTGCATGCTTTGAAATCGTTGAGCTTTTAATCAAGAATTTGTTAACTTTTGACAAAATATGACATAGATAATAAAATAAATTCGAAAATCAAATTCCAGGTGCCCGTGTTCATTATTCAAGATTTGATGGTTCTAGGTACTTTCTGATAATGCGATAGAAATGCATGCATTCATGCATGTTAGGGTTGGGGACTATGTTACTCAAAATGTGATGTTTTTAGGTAACGTTGTGTTTTCACAATACGAGATTCATGCATACATCCATGCAGATTCTTCTTTACTTAATTTCTTTAAATATAATACAGGGCAACGCTATTTGATGGGGACAATTTGAAAAGTGATTTGATAGTGATTCAATGCAGTTGTTGATATCCCATTTGGGATCAACGTCCCTATCGGGCTACTAAAAACTACATTAAATTACCGGGTAAAAAAATTTTCAACCTATTTCTTGTTTACCATAGTAAATATTATTGACCCCACTAGACCCTGCTTCCTGTACTAAACTAAAAATATGTCTGATAAATGTATACTTAGAGAAGAGTCAATGATGTTGGATTTGATAACAACTTTTATTTTGGAAAAATTCTTTCGGATAACTTCTAAATTTCAAAACTTAGCTAACCCATACCTTTTGTATAAGATTGTGCTTGAACATTTTCATGCATTCAACTGTTCTTTCATCATAATATGGAGATCAGATACATAACAGTTTTTGTCTATGTGTTCCCTTATATTCATTTTATATGATTTCTTACTTATAACATTTTAAAGCTTTACATGAATAAATAATTTATTATCAATTTTATTTACAAATTTTCGTAATCAGTAATATCTTTATGCCGATCAGTTTTCTGTGCATATTCAGCTGTCGACCCCTGTAAACACTTTGATCATCACTAAAACTCTTTAAAATTTTATTGACCCGCAGGCGGTTTCCGTTGGAAAACCTTACTTTAGATAATGGATAAATTGTATTTTGTTGCTGTTATCCCGTTTTTAATTAATCTATACGATTAAAATAATATGCAATTTTTTAAAAAATGCTGTTCCTTTTATGTGTGCAAATATGTACGGCATTTTATAAATGTCTGATTAATCTCATAGCACTTATAGTTTTGAGTTTAAATGTCACAACTTCATACAGCATTTCAAAAGTTTTTAATATTTAAAGGAAGGATGATGTTCTACATTTCCTGTTAAATCATTGAAGTGTTCCCATATTCAGACAATCTACACAGCTGGACACTAAAATTGCTCAGCCAAGAAAGAAAACAAGCAGGAAAATCTTATTTCTTGTACATGAACAGTATAATGGGAAGAAGCTATCACTAAACTTGCATCTGATTTGGGATACACAGCTGTAGAACTCAGATCGCACAGCTGGAACTTCTAGCAACAATAACGATTGTAATCCGGGTAGGCAGCAAGTCGAACTGAGCTTGGATTAAGAGGTAGAAATAATTTATTTCATGTGGCTTCAATTCTATGGCAGATGTCGACCAATCAATCGTAGTGGTTGGTGATTAGTGGCGTTTCAATCTTTCAGCAGCCCATTAGCAGACTTTTCAATGTATGAGAGATCTGGAGAATGTACTGGTTAATCCGAGGAAAGTCAGGACTGCACGAACAACATGTGGTCATACATTATCATGATGAGAGATAGCTATGGACCTTAACTCGCCAGATATATAACACTCAGCTGTCCACATTCCCGAATACAAGAGATGTATTCAGTACCCAATGCCATGCGAATAGTACCAATGCCAATGCGAATAGTACCCAATGCCAAAGCGAATAGTACCCAATGCCGTGCGAATAGTACCAATGCTAATGCGAATAGTACCCAATGCCAGCCCAATACGTGCTGGGCAAGTATGACAGTGAAGAATGCCGACATTCATTCCTCTTGCGCCTCACACACAAATGTGTCCATCATAATGCTGTACTCAGTACGGGCATTTGTCTAAAAAGAGACGCCGCTATACCCTTTCTGTGTCGACTTTCTTCGTTCTGTAGGCACGTCTGTCTATGTTGAAACGTCAAAAGAAACTGCAGCAATGGTCGCCGTACTGAAAGTCCGCGATATTGCAGACTTCATCAAGCGATTTGTGCGTGCACTTCTCATCCTGCTCACGAGCCAGGCTCGAGCAGCCAAGTTCAGATACGTGACTTGGTTGTACAATCCAGCAAATCTGAAAGAACAACATATCTCTGCTTTCAGGCATTAGTAACACGGCAGCGCTGAGATCCTGCATGTTCAGTATGACCCTCCTGGACAACTCGATTTCTTATTCGCCTAAAATTCATGAGATCTCGACCAATACAAACAGCAGTGTCGCGGAACAATACCAGCACTCCCGATAGGCCACTATCCTGCTGCCAAGCTTCGACGAGTTCTGGTAGAAGTTTCTTTTTACGCGAATCTTAACACGACGTTTACACAAACAGTTAGATTTCAAATGCTATATTCGAATGAGGAATCCGGATATGGAAACGAATTATCCGGAATTATGAAATTGCATATATGGTCTCACACGGAGAGAAAAGAAATTTAAGCCTCTGAAGGAACATGACGTCAACGAGTTAGCGGGTGATACACAGAGATCGGCCAAGAAAGTGAAGTAAAGACAGGAGATCATCGCTTCCTGCACAGCAAATATACCAATCAGATGGAAAGCGAGCGAGACAAACGTCGCACTACATAGGTAAATATTAAAAGTCAGCAGTCGTCTTCATAAATCAAAAACATTTGGTATTCAGTTTCGTAAAGCACAGTATTGTCCATGATATAGTGTTAGTTTTACAGCGGAATCTGTGGCTTTAGAGCCAAACTTTTCTTCGGTGCTTTGTAGAAAATCTCTAATCCTACAATTCTAGATATATTTTACAACGGCTTGCAAGATTCCTAGAGCTTTACTGGCGCCACTGACCTAGATTTTTGTAGGTCCTGCAAGGACTTCGTGGCTTTTTGTTGAAGATTACGCACTCAGAGTAATTTCTACGAATGGGTTCGTCAGAGTTTAAACATTTAGGAAGTTGTTTATAGCCCTGATAATTCGTACCCGATAATTTACAACCCCGACAATATCCCGATTATCTTGATTAAATGTGGTACAGAGTGGTTTGTCCTCTTTCTTCTTGGGCAAATCCTGGGAAAATATGGGATTTTCTGACAGAAATGTCTATTCGCAAGATGTAGGAGTTAAATAATTCTTCAATCTCAGTATATAGAAGATATGAGCTTATGATAAGTGTAGTTTGAAGAACTTTTAGAGCATTTATCCCTCTTCCTACTATCCTCCGTGAGTTGAAAATCTGTTTTTCTCTGAAAGAAGAATTTACTGTTATAAACATTAGCTAAAATCTTCAAAAACAACTTGAGGTTTCTTTGGAGATTTGTATGAAAGCTCCAGCTGAACACACTCTGTAGTAGCTTTCTTTTTCTTACAGAACTCTTACATCACGCTTCGAATATATTTTACTTTATTTTCAAAATGAAAGAAAATATATATTTAATTTCGCATCATTATTGTTCTCTATCATGGCAGGAGACATATCTATGCCAAATCTCAATCAACTTTAAAAAGTAATTATTAGCTTATTAATTCAAAAAGTAATTTTAAAAGTAATTATTAGAAGATGTGTATAGTTTAAATGTTTTTTTTTTCTTAATTTTCTAAGCCAACATTTATCCTTTAGTTTCACATATAGTTTTAGGAATGTTTAAGTAAAAATAATGTAATTTCAGTTTTTGTAAAACATTTACTAATATATTCAAATACGTATTCATAAGAAAATTAGCTAAAAGTACTAAATTGCGTCAATAAATAATGAATAAATAAGTAAATAAATATTCCAGAATGGTTTGTTCAAAGAGGCTTTGCTGTGTGGTTTTGCTAATTTGCAGTTACGAATCCTTTGTTCACAGTTTTGCATATTGTTAGCTTTTTATACAGGTTGTCTCAAATGGTCGTTGCCAAACTTAGAAATTCATGTGTAAATCTTGTTTGTTATGGTATTCTAGACCAGCATGTTAAGCTTGGCAGCGGTGTTTTGAGCACACCCTGTATTGTTATGATCTTAAACAATTTAAAATGCCGTAAATTACAAATCTTGTTTATTAGCTGAGTAAATAATAACCATTTTTCATCATTGTCATCCCATGCTGAGTATGCATAATAATGAAAGGCATTCTTCTTCAAATGTTATGCTTAATATTATTAAATTTATTTGTGATGACAATCTTAATTTAATGCTAATTAAATAAATTTTCTTCAGATATAGAGTCTCTAAAGTTAAAAGGCTTCAGCGTGCCTGCAGTGGTTATGAGAGGGGAATCCGTCTGGCTGAACTGTTCCTACGACTTAGAGCATGAAAAATTATATTCCATCAAATGGCACAAAAACAACGTCGAGTTTTATAGGTACTTACCTGACGACTCACCCCCTGGACAAAAGTATGAGCTTGCGGGAATTTATATAGACGTGAGTTTTGAACGTTTGTGTTATTGATAAATTTGTAGATAAATAGCTTATGGATATGTGACATTAAATTTATATTCATATTAATACTGTTAAGAATTGTGTATACATTTAAATAGTTTTAGTGAAATTAAATGCGAAATTGTTTATTTTTTTAATATGATGTAACATGAAAAATCGAAACAGGCGATGCTTTGCTGAAGATATAAGAATACAGGAGTAAGTTTATTTAACATTGTGTAAAGGGCTGTCTCGCTATACTGGCGAGGATTTTGGCGTTGGTTTTGGCGAGTAATTTGTGCCCCAAATGTGGCGAGAAATTGGCTCAAGTCGCCAAACTTGGCGACATTTTGTCGGTTTATGTATAACTGTAATGAGTACTGGAATTAAGTAACTGTTTTAATTGATGCTATCAGCAGCTGTAACCGTATCCGGCTCTCATATGCCTTCTGATAATTTCGAGTAGTAGTAGAAATTTCTCGGCAAAACTGCATACGGCAGCAGGGAGCATCAGTTTAAGAGCAGAAATTAGTTCAGAGCGACTTCGAAGTACTGAGATATTGTTGAGAGCTTCGCTCCTTAGATGCGCTTTGCATTGCATTGTGTTTAAAGTTCTTGGTAGTTTGAAGTGTAACTACTGATTGCACTCCGTGCTACTGTGAAGAGTTGAGCTGTATGGGTATTTTTGCGGAAAGTTCCAGAACTGTGAAGTGTTTCTTTGGGTAAAATAAATTTCATTAATGTACCATCGGTTCTATGTGCATTTAGTCTATTACGAACCCATATGGACGCAACAACTTTTGGTGTCAGAAGTGAGATTTGAACCCACGCCCACAGATGTCGACCATGCGGCACTTATAATGTGGAAGCGCACGGTACTTATAGCGCTGGGATCGAGAGTTCGAGCTTACAATTACAATATTCGTTACTGTTACACAGGAGCCGGACTAAATTTGGAGACAACTGGCGATTTCATGCCAAATTTGGAGACAAAAATTAATCGCTCAAATTATCGCTAGCTTGGCGATATCTCGTCAGTGTAGTGAGCTAGCCATTCACTCAATGTTAAATAGACTTGCCCCTGTATTCTTACTTTTCCGGTAAAGCATCGCATCTTTTCTTGATTTTCATGTTACATTATACAGCAACAAAAAAATTACTGCAATTCACATAATGTTTTACTAGATTTATATATGTACAAAATTTGTAACAATGCTATGTACGTTTTTACTTTCCTGCCCAACCGGTATAGTGGTTAGCGTCGCTGACTGCCGAAGGGCTCGGGTTCGAATCTCGGAGAACGCATGGATGTTTGTAAATGTATACTGTCGGTGCGGCATGGCGGCACTTTAAATATGCGGCGAGTCGAAAGTATTCTCTAGTGGTTTGGTGGAAGGGGAGACCCTCGGACCCGTCGCCCCCCCGGGGTGCTCTCCATCAAAATTGGGGGCGGAACTGAGCCAAATCGTACTGTCACCTGTTAGGTGCGCAAGGCTGTTGCCAACGAGAGGCGTAATCTTGCGTTCCTTGACACGAGAATTCTCGTGGGCTTGGGCTGATTTTGTTAGACAAGTGAGCATGAGTAATAATAACAATATGTTCTTATTTTAGGTTAATAGTATTTCTATCGTTCAATTAAATATTGCAAAAAGTTTCATTTAACTGCAATATTACGGCTATTTATAAATGAAAATGTTACATGTTCATAAGTCTGTTTTTGTTTAACATCTTCCAAAAGAGCTCTTGTATTTAGATATTTTTTCGTTTATTTTGCAGTAAATATCTCCTACCATAACATAAATTTAAAAATATATATATATCAAGCTCTTAGTTATTATTATTGACGCACTGAGACGTTAAAAACATTTCAATCTTTCCGCTTTTCTGTTTCTTCGTGTTACACAACGCAATAAAGGCATTTATTTTCTAGGAGTTCTCACAAATATTTTCATTCCCTTGACTGTGACAACGCAGCATTAAATACGGAAACCAAACTAATATTTAATTGAGTAAATTAAAAGAAGTTAAAGAAATCTCTCATCAGAGATATGAAATATATTTCCATAACCCACAAATGAAATTAAATTATTTTCCTTTTTTTTAAAGAAAGATGAGGGAATAGCTTCGTACTATATTACATACATGGACTTTAACTAACAGCCACTAATTACATGTGGGTAACGAAAATTTAAGATGTGGCTGTTGGGAATGAATATGCTTTTATTTTGGCTTATAAGCAATGAAAAACTCAATAAAATCAATATGCATTTCATTAAACAAGTATGAAGTTTAACATTTAATATACGTATGACAGTTATTTCCGTTCTTAAATCTAATTTTTCTCTATTTTAAGGGGAGGGAAGGAATTCTCTAGCTTTTACTGGAAAGAGGTATTTCTGCTTACTGCAAATCACCGTATAATATAGCGACAGCACCGGTTAACCAATTTCCTGAAGTTACTTTTTGCCTAATTTGATTATTCTTAAGACCTCATTTCTTGTATAATCTTCGCATAACCTGGTTCTTAACTGGAAATGATTTACCGAAATTCAAAAACAAATTAAATTGAACAAACATGGGTCAGTATCTGAAATACCGAATTCCGAATTTTAACGAATAATTAGTCTACCAAGAAACTTTTCAAGAAATGCTGTTATCTAAAACTGTATCAGCTTGGATTTGTAAATACTTTTCCACAATAAAGTTTACATGATAAAAACCACTGTCACCAATGAAAATGTAAATACTTAATCATATGTGCAGAGAACATAAATCTAATATGACAGCTGAAGAACCAATTAAAGAAAAAAGTTCATAAATGACCCATTGATTCTCTTTCGTTTTCGTGATAATTTTGAAATAATATCCAGTACTTACGTATTACAGCAACCACCTTAGTAGAATTCGCCAAATATTTAAAATGTACCAAACTCTGGCGACTATGCGCATCACCATTCTTCAGGCAATCAAGCCCCGTTTCCATTAGTGCGTTACCAACGCGTAGCGTATTGGGAGAAACGCATTACGCAGACGGACAACCGTTTACACCATTGCGTTGGATTTACGCTTACGGAAGTTCTGTGGCCAATTGCATTCATTGTTACCAGATGTCTCTGATTTAACTTACGGGATTCGAACCCTTAAAATACTTAAGTTCGATGTTATTGGAAATTTTAGGATTTGCTTATGAACTGTGAAAGAAAACCAAGTTAGCAATTTTTAGATAAGTAAGGTTATAATGCATATTACGAACATCTCTAATTGCATAGAAGCTGGAGTAATTTTTAAAAAACTCTTTGCGTTTCTAGAAGACTTAAATATTAACGAAAGAATATATAATTAAAACTAAAATGTAGTGTTACTGCAAAACAAATAAAAAAGTTAAACACATTTAAAAATAGCTAGTATCTTAAAAATACAGAGCAACTGTAAAGAAAGGTTCACAATATTTACACAAAATTTGCTATGCTTGTATACCGCTGACTACTATGTGAAATTGTATATTTTTAAAATTATGCGCAAATTTAAGGAGAAAACAGTTAGTATATAAAATTTTAGCATCAATTTCTTCAGTGCCATAGCTGGATAATTTATTAGAAATCTCGTTTATTTTAAAATGCACTATGCGCAGTTATATTTTATGCATAATCCATGATAAATTATTTTTAATTTATAAATTTTAAATTTATAGCTTTTTATAGAAGCAGTTATAAAAATGAGCTTTCCTTTCTTTATATATATATACATATGTATATACTTAAGGTACATAAAATAGAAATATTTAGTTAATTAATTATTGTGCTTTAGCTGGAGAGAACTGAATTTTAAAGCAATTATTATAATAAGTTTTTTAAACATTGTTTTATTAAAAATGTTCAGGGCATTAACACTGTCTAATGTTCATTGGTATTGAACGTTTAGAGCTGGAAACATCCCAAAGTCTCATCATATGAATGCATATTCACATAAAAGTGAAAAAAAATATTTATATATATATATATATGTATTTATACAGGGAGTATATTTTAAATTCGTATTTTATTATAACTTTCAAAATAAATGCTTGGGGGGAAAATTTAAATAAATAAGAGCATAAATAAAATATTATAACATTATATTTAATACACACAATAACAGAAATAAGTTTTAAATATAAACATACACTCACGTTTGTGAAAATTGCAACACCATGAAGGACTTACGCGAGTGAGCTGAAATTTTCAGGAAATGCAAAGTAGCGCATGATATGCAAATGATTAGAATTGCAAATCCGTAGCGCATGCGTATGCTGAGCAGCGCCCTCTGAACGGCTGATGGATCCGACTAAATAGACGGCTGTAGCGAGGCGTGTATGGTTATCGGTGGTTATCTGCTAGTGGTA